>OX104111.1:69112652-69310558 GCA_944474755.1 Limnoperna fortunei
AAAATTGAGTTATATATCAATGGATTTGCTATAAAATTTACCAGAGGAATATATTAACCAATTTTGACCGGAGTTTTGTATGTTTTTACAAATTGAGTCCAAAGTTGAAAAATCATATTCAATTTTAGTAGAGATAAAACCATTCCGGTCAAGTTTTAAATAATTTAGATCAAGATAATTTAAATTATTTTATATTTATTATGTTGAAATTGTTATTATCTTTCAGAATCCGTTTAAATTACATCGATATGTTTATCCGTTCGAAAGTTATAGACAAAAATATACCAAAAACCCTTACGGTTTTTCCACGAATGCTAGTCGATCCGTCCCCAAACCAATCCGTCCCCTAGTCGATCCGTCCCCAAGTCGATACGTCCCCGGTCGATTCGTCCCCTGGTCGTTCCGTCCCCAGGTCGATCCGGCCCCAGTAAAACCAAAGTTAGGTAAAATAAATAAAGAAGGTAGGTAAAATATGAAAAAACAACATTCATGAGTAGTATTTCGAAGTATGGTAAATATGGTATTACACGGGAATTCACTATTTTGAATGCCGAGTATGCATGCGAATTTTGTGACCATGATACAGATAATGGTTGCTTTAATTTAAAGCTTTCTGAGGAATATTATATTATTAAGAATGATTTTTTCTTTATTTTTATCAATAAATTGTCGTATTTTGTGTAACCTTTGATGTTAAAGTCAGCTTGGATGCAGAGTAAATCATACAAAGCATAGCCTACTGTTGTTATGCAAACAATTTAAAAATAATCAAAGGGTAATTACGCCTATGTGCACTGATCAGAACTGTTATCTTCATATAATTAATTAAAAAACACTATATTTTGTTTATTTAATTATTTAACTTATTTTAATCAAAACTTTAACAATTTCCAATCAACATCAATTACAACACAATTAAATATAATTAAAAACCATACCATATTTTGTTTACACTTAAAAACAGTTAAAATAAAATTAAATATAGTAATATACTTATAAATTTTTTATTGGGGACGGATCGACCAACAAATAGGGGACGAATGGACTAAGGGACGGATCGTCTGGGGCCGAATCGACTGGGGCCGGATCGACCTGGGGACGGAACGACCTGCTACCTTTTTCCACCCTTCCGCAGATTAGGGTCTCCCGAAAGAAATTTTTTGGAGGAAGTACTGACAGACAATTATTATTATTAGAAATCATGATAAATCACTAGTCCCAGGTGAAACGAGTTTGAAATTATTAATTTATACATGTGTGCTCCCCCATATTTTATTGACGTGTTTTCGATATTAACAGATTTACCAAGCATACAGTAAAAATAAAATTGATAATTTACATACAACTACATACGACTGGACCAACATGGCTCTCAATAACAAAGCTACTGATAAAGAAGTATAACAGAAACTCCTCGACATATGCAATGAATTCAACCTAACACAAGTCCATGATACACCGACTAGAGAGACACAACCTGCTGGACTTAGTACTTACCATGAATGCATCCCAAGTGAAATCATCAACAAATATTCCTGGACTATCAGACCATGCCATCATTATCACCGATGCGTTAATAAAACCCACATACAACAAGACCAAACCACAGAAGCGCTTCTAAGGCAAACTGGGATAACATAAACAAAGAAATAGATGTAACATGTAAGGAACTTGAAGAAATGGTGAGGGGAGCAGCAGCATGAATGATATTTGGTAACACTTCAAAGGAAGACTAAAAACTACCATTGATGAGAATATACCATCTAAATAAGAGGTAAAACAACCTTCCTTGGATGACCAGAAGTCTGAGAAGAATGTTAAGACGAAAAGAAAGGCTATACAGAACGGCGAAAAAATCAAAGCAATGGACTGAATACTAAAAACACCAAAGAGAATGTAAAAAACAGTTTCGTAAAGCCGAGAATGAGTACATTAATAACATCATCAATGAAGGCCCAATTTAGAACGATCGTAAACCTTTCTGGAGATCATCTTCGCTATCCAAGGGTTACGGTCCGATACTCTTATCTTCACGGGTGAAGAGAGGGGGGACCTGATCGTAACACTTGGCTAGCGAAGATGTCTGGAGATATGCAAAAGAAAAGAAGCAAGACAACATCGGCATCGCCCCGCTAAGACACAAAGGTTCCATGACAAATGACAGCAAGGAGAAGGCAAATATACTAATCAACCAATTCAAGTCTGTTTTTACTAAAAGCACACCAAACTCACTTGAGACACCAGTGCAGACCAAAGCCTCAACATTAAATCCATTAAAGTAGGAGAACAAGGATTATTTAAATTGCTTAAAAAGCAGTTATATAATAATGTAAACAAATTGAATATTAGAAATTTTTTAATAAAATGTTTATAGTTTAAAATTTACTGAATAAGCAATTTCAATTAGAGCCACAACTCTGTATCTTTGTGTGTACTACGACGGAAGCCCAAGAACAATAATAATACATTTGATTTAATATCAAAATGAATATAAAATGATTGTTAATTTGTTGTATTTATTAAAGAAATTAATTAAAATTTCTTCTCTTCGTTTTTTTTACACTCCATAAAAGCCCGCAAAAATCCAGCGTGTTAACATGCGTTTTAATTTGCACTGTACTTTAAATAAAAAATATTTTAACATTTTTGTACAAGTTGTTTGATATAAAATTTTACAAACTGCAGCTCATCTCTATCGTTCTTTTAAATACTTAAATTACACTATGAAATAATTTTATAAACAAACAGACGGCAAAATCGAATAATAATAGTACACAATTTGAAAGGCGAATTGCCAATTTACCGCCCTGTTCTGAACCCCTGTCCAATTTGCCACCCTGTTCCGAACCCCCGTTCAATTGGTTTTTGACTAATCAAGAAACAGAATTACGATCATGTGACTTGCTTTTTTCGAGAGGTGAAGTGTCATGAGGTCAAAAGTTAATATAATACCGACTGCGTCGGAATAAAAAAAAGTACGGATGGTCGCAAATAAAATATTCTTCGACTAAACCCAAAGCGACTATCCACAAAATGCTTATTTTTCACAGTTCATATTATATCTTAGTTCTGATTAGACCCCAATATTATTAAGTCGCCCAAAACGAAGTTTTGGCGACTTATTGTTTTTGCACCGTTTCTTATTATTATTATTCCGGTTTCTCCTTTTTCTAGATCGTGAACTTGTCCGACACATTTCTTAATAGAATCGAATAAAACTTGGCACAGTTGTAGATTGACATGCGGAGGGGGTGCAATCGATAGTCAGATTTTTTATAATGGTCGCCATTTCATTCGACATTGGTTGATCTTTAAATACTGTCTAGTTTAGTTTAGGCCACCAATCGGCTGAAACATATGCCTACGAGTACTCATCATTTGTATCTAGGAGTCAAAAACCATAGCCCGTACCTCAATATGCCGTATGACCTTCAACGAGCCTACTCATACATGGCAACACAGACTGAATTTTATCAACTTTGAAATTTCTTCCAGATATTACTTTACCTTAGACCACGAATCGGGTGTAGTCTTCATTATATAATGTAGGAGGAAGAACCACTAACCCCAACACACTATATGCCATTAGGATATATCAGAGCCTAAAACCGCCCCTCTTTTTTCTTAGTGTCAACAATGACAGATAAGATTTCGTCTAGAATTTAATTTATATAAGGTCACCGATCGGTTTATCCTGGGGTAGGCCTACATATGAAGCCAGAAACTCTAGTACCGTTCCACACTATATCACAGATGACAGTTTCGTGTAGTAACTAATGATGAAACTAAGTCTTTTAAGTTGTATGACGTCATATTTGAGGGAATATACAGGTTGTAAAGTCATGAACATCGAGGAGCTCTTGAGGAAAAATCGTTTACTGCTATGAAATTTTTAGTGCATCGCGATTTTATCTTCATATTTTTCTATAAAGTAGGACTGGATCGTAACTCTTGGCAGTCGAATTAAAATTAGCCTATGCGTATTTATAATTTACGTTGCGTTGCGACACAACGTAAAAAGTAAACACGCATGGGCTAATTTTAATTATACTGAACTATGGCACGCCGTTCTCGTCAAAAGTATGGTTCAAAATATCATCACAAATTACACACTCAAAATTTTAAATTACACACTCAAAATTAAAAATATGCACTCAAAATTTTAAATTACACACTCAAAATTTTAAATTTCGAACTCAAAATTAAAATATGCACTCAAAATTTTACGAAAACACACTCAAAAGATAAATTGAAATTACACACTCAAAATTTTAATTCATGCACTCAAAACTGAAAATTACGCACTCAAATTTGTGCGCATCGTTTTCGCGCAAAACTCATAAATATTCATAAAGATATAAATAAATAAAATTTCATCTGGGTGGTTTTTGAGTTTAAAGCGAACCGGAAATGCTGAAATCCAAATGTCAATCCACGACACAGAAGATTTGCTCGAGTTTTTCAATCCTTGTTGCACGTGTATGAAAACACAATGCAACTTTTATACCCCTTAACACGAGACAACAACGCTTTAGAAAATACTGTTCGAAAGCTTTCAAGCTGTATGGAAGTGTTGTATGTAATGTCTACAAGAGTTCCTGTTGAAATTCAATTATATCAGAAACTAGAACGAATTTATACTCTTTCATTCAATCTGCATGATATAGCTGTAAATCACCTATTTTGATAAACCCGTTGAAAAAAACTATTTGTTTTACCATAAAAAATAATTCAATAATGGAATAAATCATACTCTATAGTTAATATGAGTCCGAGATACAAGGCCGAGGGTATGAGGTAAAACAAAAATTAAAAATTGTTTCGTCTTTTCGTTCGTTGCTTTACAGTGACCCGTTTCAAGCTTAAAAAAAACCAGGATTGAAATATTCAAATCAATTTAATGAATATTTATAAGTCCTGTGCAAAAAAGGTGCGCACAATTTTGAGTGTATATGTTTTCTGTTTGAGTGCGTAATTTTCAGTTTAGAGTGCATGAATAAAAATTTTGAGTGTGTAATTTCTATTTATCTTTTGAGTGTGTTTTCGTAAAATTTTGAGTGCATATTTTAATTTTGAATGCGAAATTTAAAATTTTGAGTGCATTTTTTTAAATTTTGAGTGTGTAATTTACAATTTTGAGTGTGTAATTTGTGATATTTTGAATCATACTTTTGACGAGAACGGCGTGCCATACTGAACCCTTGGCCGTGTCTTTTAAATAATATTCCCTAAAAATACAGAAGAGTAACATTTCGTATAATGAAATATTAACCATTAATATTTATTTGTTCCCAAAACAGATAACAGTAAATTATAAATAATGATAACAGAAAACAGCAATTTACATGAGAAAACAGCGAGTTCAAAAATCGAAAAATAAACAGATAACGTTTACTCCGGATGCAGTGGCAGATCTAGAGGGGGGGGGGGGGGGCGGAGCGGACAATCGCCCTCCCCACCCCCCACCCCACTAAAAAATGGAAAAGACAGCGAAAGTAAGAAAGTAAAAAAAAAAAGAAAGAGCACCGAGAGTGTGTAAAATTTTAAAAATTGTAGTACTCAACACCATCTCAATTGCTTAAATCTCACCAGCTTCTGGGGGCTTCGCCCTACCTACTCCCCCACCATGGCACTGCGGTCCCCAGAACCCTTGCCCGAATTTCGCCCCCCTAGTCCGATTTTCTTGATCCTCCCATGGGATGTAACAAATGATGAAGCCATGTCAGCATACTGGGTATCTGTCACCACTCCATTCTATAGTCTGTTCTACAGCAATTGGAGTCTGTTGTTGATCCGAGTGTATCGACCAAGTTTGGTTGGTCTAACTCCTCAGGCGTGGTACTGTATCAGAGTGATCCCGTTAGCGGCTTGCTAATCTGTTAAGTACTTCAAAAAATGTGTAAATGTGTTGATGTGTTGCTGGATCATCTTCTTAGTTTTACTAGTCCCATATATACCATATTTAGTTAGTTCTGTTTGTATGGCGACCATTTTGAAAAATAAAATATCCAAAAGTTTCTGGTTCAGATGTTGAGAATGGATATTTGTCATAAATATTTGAATTTTGATAAAATGTTGGCCATTTTGAAAATATCAAAATTAATTCTCAAAACTCCATAAGTTTATGGATTTGAATGAAAATTTGTATGCAAGCGCACGCTATGAAGCACATGCTGACTTTTTATAGCGAAAATAAAAAAATCCTCAGATTTGCACAAAACTAGATTTCCTAGTTGGTAGATTAAGATGTTGTAAATGTATTTTTGTCATATAAATTTGACACTGATAACATTGGCTGTCATAGTTTGGGAGCCATTCATGATCCATAACATCATCCTTATGTTAAATTATATTGTTGATGATTAAGCCGTGTGTATTGTCAGCACCTGCTTTATGTTTATATGCGTAGTAACCGCATAGAAGCCAGTGCTGAAAGTTTTATCAACTACATCCCTGGGGCGTAGCTCCGTATACGACAACACGCCATGACGTGCAAATTAAAACTAAAATGTGTGTATTTAACATGTTTAAACAAGGACACTACTCAGATACCGGCAAAAATATTTACATCATCTAACCTGACCGACGAGTGATTTTTTGGGGAATTACAGAAAAACATCTAGAATTTTAAGGTAGGTGGAAAAGTAGCAGGAAATGCATTGTTTGCAGATTATACATATTTTTTCTCAAAGCTTCTGTGCACTGACCCCCCTCCCATTTTGCCGTAAAGCCATCTCGCTATCCGAGATGATATGTCGCCGAGGTGAACACCACACTATTATTTCTCTAATTTGTTCGTGCACTTTATTTGGGGTTAGCTACGCCCCTGACTCCCATTACTGGAGACGGTGCAGAATATCTCTAACGTAAGATATAGTTGTATACAATATCATTTATCTCAGCGACATACATTTTTGTAAACTACAACGGAAAAGTCTCTGTAAATACCAAATAAAACGGGTTGCATTAAACTAAGACTTGTACAACATATAGTTGAATCAGATTACCCACATCTGAAAATGGCATTGTAACTAATTCCCCAATTGAAACAAAGACGAAATAGCTGATAAACATAGCATCGGGGAAGTGAAATTTGTTGTGATTTTTTTTCCATTTACCCAATGTAAAAAGCACACAAATTAAGTTAGAAAAATAAAAAAATAGGGCATTTAATGGGACATCAAATGATACCCCGCCACGTTGTTTTTAATATTCATGAACACATTTTACTGAATTACAATCAGCCTACAGGAACAGCTGAGCATGATAACAGTCCATCTCGAAGACATTTTTTACCTTGGCCCTGGACCTATAAAAAAATTATTTCAAATAGGCACAACTAAAAAACAAAACATAGAATTGTGCTGAGGATTCAACTTGATCTTCATTTTATGTACTTAACAGCTGTGCAAAGTGTAAACAAAATCTGTTGACGCGTTGTCAAGATATCATCTGGAAACCACAATAGTTGAACAACAAAAAATTAAATGACCTAAGTAAAAAAACTACATATTGGATTGTGCTGAAAATTGAACTTGGTCTTCATTTTATAGTATTTAATAGCTGTGCAAAGTTTAAATAAAATCTGTTGACGCGTTTTCAAGTTATTAACTACAAACCACCGAAGCACGGGCAGACGAACACTCATATCCGTATAAAAACAAAATAAACGCCTCACTGTAAAAATATCTGTAATGATAAACGGCGCGTTTAAGTTTAAAATATGCATAAAACAGAGAATGCAATACACATATTTTTCCGAAGAGTTCAAAAACTCCTTTCCAATCACGTAAAATCGTCTTTTATTTGAAATTGTTACATGTATTGCAATACTATCCAGCATAGACATGTATGTCTCTGCCAGTTGTATGTCTCCGACTCGGGCACAGTATATCGCCACTGTGTTACATAAATTCAAATATTTATAGTATATATGAGTTCTGAGATAATTCTGTATAATAATTGCATACCAGTAATAAATTCGTACATTGTATTGTACTACAACCATTCAGATGACAGAGTAAAGCACGATATAAAGGCAAGCAGTCCGAATTTCTGTTATGGCCTGATAGCATAGTTCTGAAATATAGTTGACAGCGGTATTTAGAATTTAACATTACTACACATCAGTATGCTATCTAGTACGCGGTATGAAGAATTTAAATTAACTCGACAGCGGTATGCAGAAACTGAAATAACTAGTAAGCGGTATATAGAAGCTGAACTAACAAGTAATCGGTATGTAGAATTTAAATTACCTAGACAGCTATATGCAAAAGCTGAACTAACTGGTAACCCGTATGAGCTGAACTAACTAGTATCTGGTATGTAGAATACCGGTAAATTACATAGACAGCGTTATGCAAAAGTGGAACTAACTAGTAAGCGGTATGTAGAACTGAAATTAACTAGACAGCGGTATGCAGAAGCTGAACTAACTAGTAGGCGGTATGTAGAGTATAAATTAAATTGACAGCGGTATGCAGAAGCTGAATTAACTAGTAATCGGTATGCAGAAGCAGAACTAACTAGTAAGCGGTATGTGGAATTTAAATTCACTAGACAGCGGTATGAAGAAGCTAAACGAACTAGTAAGCGGTACGTAGAATTTAAATTAATGCAGAAGCTGAAATGAACTAGTAAACGCTATGCAGAAACAGAACCAACTAGTAAGTGGTTTGTAGAATTTAAGTTCACTAGACAGCGATATGCAGAAGCTGAACTACAAGTAAATAGTAAGCAGTATGTAAAATTAACTAGACAGTCGAATGCAGAAGCTGAAGTACGTAGACAGCGGTATATAGAACAGATATGTTTGCTTGTTTGAATGATGTTTTAACGCCACCTTCAGCAATTTTTCAGCTATTTCATGGCGTCCAGTTTTGATTGGGGAGGAAGCCGGAGTACCCAAAGAGAACCCCCGATCTGCGGTAGGAAAACTGGCAATCCTTGTGAATTAAGATTGGAGTCGAGTACACCCTGCCTGCAGTGAGAATCGAACCCGCAATCTCAGTGTTGACAGACCACGTGATCAATAGTAGACGAACTACCTTGACCACTCGGCCACCGAGGCCCCAGAACAGATATGAGATATTCATATATTGAAATAACTTAATAACAAGACAAAAGTATGTAGAGGCAGAAATAACTACACAGCGGTAAATAAAACAAGAAATAAAAAGACAGCAGTATGCAGAAGCTTTAATTAGTGAATAATAACTAGACGGCAGTATGTAGAACCTGAAATAGCTAAAAAGCGGTATACGTAAAAGCTGCAATAAGTAGACAGTGGTTTGTAGAAGTGTGTTTGAATGAGATTTTCCCTCAATTTGTTAGCTAAATTATGGCGTCTCGTGTCTGACAAAAAAGATCCTAAAAAATCTGATCAAGCAATGAAAAAAGTAATTATACCTATACTTGCTGCTATGCAATGTTATACAATATATCATGTGTGAAGAAGATTAAATACATTTATAAAAATGATTAACAAGTAAGTAACTCATACAAATTTGTTTGAATTATGTTTAACACTGCTTTTAGCAGATTTTCAGCTTTTTCATGGGGTCCAGTTTTTATTGGGGGAGGAATTCGGAGTACGGAGAAAACGCCCGACATTCGTAGTAAAACTGGCAATCCTTGTCAGTTGAGATTCGAATCGAATACACCCTGCCCGCAATGAGACTCGAACCCGCAACATTAGACCATTTGTGAGCGAAATTGACTATAATTTATTAATTAAAATAGTTTTATCCAATCTTTTTGCATTATAATATTCACGACAATAAAACGTGTTTAAAGTCAGCTACGAAATCTTTACAGTGAATATCCATATATTTACATCGCCTATGTCTTTCATCGATATTTTGGATTTCTATTGGAAATAGATTGATTGATTAATGATGTTTAACGCCCGAGCAGCAATATTTCAGCTATATTCAGGCGATATTGGAAATAGAAACCGCGCTTCATTTAAAATGTACTTTAGTCAACGCTTTGATATGTTAATGAAACTTGAAAAGAATGTATTCAATTCTTAATTGATTTGTAGAAATTAAATTAATATGACTTTATTGTCATTAAATTAGCATTTCAATGATTTGTAACAGCAAATAAATTATACACAAATAAAACAAAAATTCGACAAAATAACAAGCCTCATCCTCACAAGTCAGGGTTTCTGTGTCCACATGTGTCCACGAAAAATGTGTCCACGAAACCCTTTCGTATTATTCCAAACTTCATTATTCCAAATGTTAAAGCAAAAGTACATGTACAATGATGTGTGTTAAATTCACTCTCTCCTTCTTGTAACAATTCTTCTCTCTTTTCTACTCTTAGACTCCTCTCACAATATAAATACAATATTTTCAAAGATGCCATAAGGTTTAAACTGGGCAGTTATGCAACTATAAATGTCAGTCATAATTAGAAGACGATTTTTATCAGTAGGAAACAAAAGTTGTTTCTCAGTTTTTGTCAATAATAAGTTAACCCCTGACACAATGTAAGAAAGTTCTGACGTCAAGATTATTCTTACTAACTATGTTTAAGATTCAGTTATTTTCCATAATATATTTGTAAAATAAAATATTAAAATTCAATACATAACAGCAATATTTGTTCTTTAGTTTAGTCGAAGGGATTTTTGATTTGCGACTATCCATAATTTTTTTCTAGGTTGAGTCGATTCTTGCGGATAGTCGACCTACACACGTCCCAAAAACATACGTCAGATGAAGTCATCTCTACTTCCAAATATGCAGTCTTCACTTAATTATAGTTTTATCAAGAGTATAACCTTGAAATGGGATGCTTTTTTCAATGCCATTTACCTTAAATTGCAAACATATGTTCCCACAGTTCTGATATTTGCGCAGAACTTCAACACGATGGACGTAAAATAGTTTAAAAGCTGATTTAATGACAATAAAGATATATTAATAATTTGTAAAAGAGGAGATGGATCAAGATAAGTCATATCGACAAATTAAAAAAAAGACATGTTTGTGAATGGTTAAACGTACGCGTGGGTCTGGAGACGTCTGTAAACTAAACCAAATATTTTATGAAATGGTTGAAGACATGGTTACAAAAACTAAAATAATGGCTTTGCTACACTCGTTTTTAACTGGTTTTAACCTGTTTAAAGCTCGCCAACTGATCGGTATCAACAGGATTACCTGGTACTCGATCAGAAAATGATGTTTATTCAATTAACTTAAAACTGCTTGGGCTGAACTATACAAATGATAACTAGTTAAGTTTAAAATAAAAAAAAACTAGTGAAACCCTAGATACAATCTCCGAATAACTTAGCGCATTATGTTTTGCTTTTTCGGCATATCACATGATCGTGTGCTGACGAAACACGCATCTAAAAATTGAATTAATGATACAGCTAGACAGAAAACTATGGCGTCTATTCAAAATTGTTTTATGTCTCCCAAACGAAGTAGATTTTTGTCCGATAATGTATTCTTTTCTCTTTTTTTCTTCTTTTTTCTTTCTAATTTCAATTTTGTCTGCTCGTTTTCTTAGAGATGCGATTTGTGATTGAAACGATTGTGTGAATGTTAGTCCTGACCTTTAAGTTGTGCAGTCAACTTTTAGAATTTGGGACTTTGTTTGGGAAAACATTTGTGTTGGCATCCTAACACAGTATTACTATTTTTTGAAATTTTTTCTTCTATAAAACATTTCTTTGAATATTTTTATAATTGGTATTTTATAAAATTGTCCATTTTTGTGTTGTTGTTTCATCTAGTTTCAATTAAATCCATTTAAATAAAGTTAGAAACTATCACTCTTATCCGAAATAACATTATAATAAGCAATTAAATATTAAATATGAACTATGATTATTGTATTTAGATAATAAACATTTTTGCGGATAGTCGCAATAATTGTTCTTTGGTTTAGTCGAAGGATTTTTGATTTTGCAACTATCCTTAATTTTTTTTAAGTTTAGTCGATTTTTGCGGATAGTCGACCTACACACGTCCCAAAAACATACGTCAGATAAAGCCATCTCTACTTCCAAATATGCAGTCTTCACTTATTAGTTTTATCAAGAGTATAACCTTGAAATGGGATGTTTTTTCAATGCCATTGACCTTACATTGCGAACATATGTTCCCACCGTTCTGATATTTGCGCTGAACTTCAACACGATGGACGTAAAATTTGTTTTGGTGATTTTGATTTTAACGACTTTGGAGTTTTCCAATGCAAAGTCTGGAAAGGATAAAAAGAAAGGTATGCAAAGATTTTAGACATATCAATTATATCTCTAGAGATTTTGGACGCTGTATTGTTTGAAAAGATTCACGCTGCTGGATCTTAGATTGATACAGATTATTTTTCAATTTAACATTTTGTTAATATATCACAGATTTTCGACTTTGCAGTTGACTGCATACACTTGCTCATATTTCTTTTTTATTAGATCTACTTGATCAGTTTAGTTCTAGTGTCTGAAGATATTGATATAAATAAATGTTATTTATTTACATTCACGTACATATCTTTTTAGGGCGAAATCATTTTTGTCGTTCAAAAATCGTGCTATGTTTTGTTTTTGTTTTTTTCATTTAAATATATTAACAATTCATAGTCTTGTCTCTTCATAAAGCGGTCATTGGAACTGAGGATGGGAGTCTCATATGCTTGTTATTTTGTTGATTTTTATTTTTTATTTGCGGATTATCTGTTTCCTGTCACAAACAGTTAAAATGCTGATTTAATGACAGTAAAGATATATTAATAATTTTGTAAAAGAGGAGATGGATCAAGATAAGTAATATCCACAAATTAAAAAAAAGACATGTTTGTGAATCGTTGCCTGAAGAAAAATAGAATTTTCGCGATGTATTTTAGTTAAGTGTTTGTGAATAGCTAACTACTGTTACTTCGGTCAACGTACGCGTGGGTATGGAGACTTCTGTGAACTAAACCATATATTTTATGAAATGGTTGAAAACATGGTAACAAAAAATAAAATATTGGCTTTGCTACACTCGTTTAAACTGTTTTTAACCTGTTTAAATCTCGCCAACTGATCGGTTTAAACAGGAATAACTGTAACTCGATCGAAAAAGGATATTTATTCAATTAACTTAAAACTGCATGTGCTGTATCTATACAAATGATAACTAGTTAAGTTTAAAATAAAAAAACTAGTGAAACCCTAGATACAATCTCCGAATAACTAATCGCATTATGTTTTGCTTTTTGGCATATCGCATGATCGTGTGCTGACGAAACACGCATCTAAAAATTGAATTAATGATACAGCTAGACAGAAAACTATGGCGTCTATTCAAAATTGTTTTATGTCTCCAAACGAAGTAGACATATTGATTTTTCTCCGGTTATGTATTCTTTTTATCTCTTTTTTCTTCTTCTTTTTTTCTTTCCCATTTCAATATTGTCTGCTCGTTTTCTTAGAGATGCGATGTTTGATTGACACGATTGTGTGAATGTTAGTACTGACCTAAAGTTGTGCAGTCAACTTTTAAAATTTGGGAAACATTTGTGTTGGCATCCTAACACAGTATTACTATTTTTTAAAATATGAATTCTTCTATAAAACATTTCTTTAAATTTTTCTATAATTGGTATTTTATATAATTGTCCATCTTTGTGTTGTTGTTTCCTCTAGTTTCAATTAAATCCATTTAAATAAAGTAAGAAGCTATCACTCTTATCCGAAATAACATTATATTAATCAATTAAATATTATATATGAACTATGATTATTGTATTTAGATAATAAGCATTTTTGCGGATAGTCGCAATAATTGTTCTTTGGTTTAGTCGAAGGATTTTTTATTTGCGACTATCCTTAATTTTTTTAGGTTTAGTCGATTTTTGCGGATAGTCGACCTACACACGTCCCAAAAACATATGTCAGATAAAGCCATCTCTACTTCCAAATATGCAGTCTTCACTTATTAGTTTTATCAAGAGTATAATCTTGAAATGGGATGTTTTTTTCAATGCCATTGACCTTACATCGCGAACATATGTTCCCACCGTTCTGATATTTGCGCTGAACTTCAACACGATGGACGTAAAATTTGTTTTGGTGATTTAGATTTTAACAACTATGAAGTTTTAAATGCAAAGTCTGGAAAGGATAAAAAGAAAGATATGCAATGATTTTAGACATATCAATTATATCTCTAGAGATTTTGGACGTTGTATTGTTTGAAAAGATTCATGCTGCTGGATCTTAGATTGATACAGATTATTTTTCAATTTAACATTTTGTTAATATATCACAGATTTTCGACTTTGCAGTTGACTGCATACACTTGCTCATATTTCTTTTTTATTAGATCTACTTGATCAGTTTAATTCTAATGTCTGAAGATATAGATATAAATAAATGTTATTTATTAACATACATTGCACGTACACATCTTTTTCGGGCGAAATCATTTTTGTCGTTCAAAAATCGTGCTGTGTTTTGTTTTTGTTTTCTTCATTTAAATATATTAACAATTCATAGTCTTGTCTCTTCATAAAGCGGTCATTGGAACTGAGGATGGGAGTCTCGTATGCTTGTTATTTTGTTGATTTTTTATTTTTTATTTGCGGATTATCTGTTTTTCTGTCATAAATCGTTTAAATGCTGATTTAATGACAATAAAGATATATTAATAATTTTGAAAAAAAAGGAGATGGATCAAGATAAGTACTATCCACAAATTAAAAAAAGACATGTTTGTGAATCGTTGCCTGAAGAAAATAGAATTTTCGCGATGTATTTTAGTTAAGTGTTTGTGAATAGCTAACTACTGTTACATCGGTCAACGTACGCGTGGGTATGGAGATTTCTGTGAACTAAACCATATATTTTATGAAATGGTTGAAAACATGGTAACAAAAAATAAAATATTGGCTTTGCTACACTCGTTTAAACTGGTTTTAACCTGTTTAAAGCTCGCCAACTGATCGGTATCAACAGGATTAACTGGTACTCGATCGAAAAAGGATGTTTATTCAATTAACTTAAAACTGCATGTGCTGTATCTATACAAATGATAATTAGTTAAGTTTAAAACCAAAAAAAAACTAGTGAAACCCTAGATACAATCTCCGAATAACTAATCGCATTATGTTTTGCTTTTTGGCATATCGCATGGTCGTGTGCTGACGAAACACACATCTAAAAATTGAATTAATGATACAGCTAGACAGAGAACTATGGAACTATGTCGTCTATTCAAAATTGTTTGATGTCTCCCAAACGAAGTAGACATATTGATTTTTGTCTCGGTTATGTATTCTTTTTCTCTCTTTTTCTTATTCTTTTTTCTTTCCCATTTCAATTTTTGTCGGCTCGTTTTCATAAAGATGCGATGTTTGATTGACACGATTGTGTGAATGTTAGTACTGACCTAAAGTTGTGCAGTCAACTTTAAAATTTTGGACTTTGTTTGGGAAACATTTGTGTTGGCATCCTAACACAGTATTACTATTTTTTTAAAATATGTATTCTTCTATAAAACATTTCTTTGAATTTTTCTATAATTGGTATTTTATATAATTGAACATTTTAGTGTTGTTGTTTTTAAATTTTTCAATTTTAATAAATAAGAAAGGCTAATGTAAACATTTTCACTATCACTGTATATATGTCAAAAAAGATACCTAACATTAGTGCATATATAATTACAAAGAAAAGAACCTATATAGATGGGTCAAAGTAGGGTTTGACAGTGAGTTAGTTGGTTTAAGAATAGATCTGATAATGATTGAGCCTATGAGTAAATTAAAACATAAATCGAACTAAGAGTGAGCCCTAGATATATCGGGCGGGGGATAGGTTCAAGAATTGATCAAGAAAGAGTTGTCCTAGAATATAGTAATGGTTTAGTTTACCAAAAGATCCAACAATAACGTATCCTTATATTTACTTAAAAGCATATACAAGAACAGATACATAACTTAATCATGCAACAACAGCGTTCATTTAACAACGTATGAGCCCAAAATATACCCATGAGAAGAGTACAAGAATTCCACACTCTGTGGTCCTTTTATGCAATATCGAATAAAACATGAATAGATCTTCAATGTATAAACCTTAGATATACCTGGTGAAGGAATAGATCTACACGAATAGTACTAACAAAATTTAACTCTGCGTTAGCCTCGGTATCACTTGAGTACGCGTTCGAAGTTAATCTAGAATACATCCAACAATGAGAACAAATTAGGGCGTCTTGAACTCTGACCTTTCTGTTAAAGGTTAAGTGTAATTTAGCCATCAAGTATGCTTAAACTTAACCGATATCATCACATGCTTGTTTCATATGTAATTGTTAATTCCTTCCTTCCGAACACTCTGTTAATCATGTCATTTGGGGTATCAAGAAATAACAAGTACATTGTAATTTAGACCTGACATGTACAAACACAATCGATTTTATTACTTTCTTGCCCAGACAAAAAATTTATTTTGTGACATAAACGATAATTTACCGGGTGCTTGTTCTCATAACAACATTTTGTCCTTTGTTTATACGCCTGGCATAAACAGAGTGTTCTCTATAAATTTCGGTGGGTGACACAAGATTACAATGAATTAGCATAGAGTAATATCTTGCACTGACAAAAGATTTACATCCGACATAAACGAGAATTCACCGGACGCTTGTTCACACAACAAAAGATGTGACCTTTGTTGATACGCCTGGCATAATCGGAGGGTTATCTATATATTCGGTGTGCGACAGGCAAGATTACAATAAATAAGCTTCTGTATGCAACCGATTTATTTGTACACGTTAACCCGTAATTGCCATTGGCGACAATTTTGATTCGCTGTTGCTTATAGTACTTTTGCATTTTGAACTGATGTCAGCGGTCTTAAAACGTCGAAATTGTTTGCATTGTTGTGACGATATTATTCTTTTAAAATTCAGGTGAATAGTTGAATATTAATGTATATATTGCTAAACAAGTACTCCACGTATCTTTAAAAAAGATAACCGACACAGTAAAAATATAAATTGAGTTATGCATTAATCTATTAAACCGTCCGACCAAGGGCATTAAGTTGTTGTCTGTGTAAGACGTAAAAAACCTCCATAAATCAATCTACGAATGGCATTCTCATACAAATTCCTCTTCGCGATAGTATAGAAATGTTTGATGGGAATTTTCGGGAAATACAAATTTTGGCAAACTTTATAATTATTACCATATGTACCTATAGAGAAATAAGAGAAATTATTAATTTACACATTGTGCTTTTTCCAATTTCATAGATTATTTTATTCCGGTTGTTTTCAATATTAACAGATTTACCAAATATACAGTAAAAATAACACTGAACATTTACATTCAAATACATGTTTTTGTACATGTACATGTATTCAATGACATGTATAATGTATATTAAATCCCCAGTGTGAATTCCACTGCCTAAGATATAGAAATGATTTTGCTGGGAGCACCTAGGCATATCATACAATATTGTAAACAAATTGTTTATTAGAAAATTGCAATAAAAAATGAATATAATTTAAATTTACTGAATAGGCAAAGTAAAAACTTTACAATGAGAGCCACAACTCTCTATGTGTGTACTACGACGGACGCCCAAGAACACGATACATTTGGTTTATTATTCAACGTGTGTGTACTTAATGATTGTTAATTTGTATTTAACAAAGAAATAAATTTAAAAAATTTCTCTTTGTCTTTGTTTATACTCCAAAAAAGCCCGCAAAAATCCAGTGTGTTTACAATGCGTTTTAATTTGCTCTGTCATGACATCAAATCAAAATATTTATAATGAATTTTTACAAGTTATTTGATTATACGTTTTTACAATTCAAAGTCTACAATCGTCAGTTGCACTAAAAAATAATTACATCAACTAATAGACGACAAAATCTAATAATAATAGTAATAAATTTAAAGGGTTAATTTTCGTCTTCAACATATTTCCGAACAACCCCGTCCAATTGGTTTTTGACTAATCAAGAAACAGAACTACGATCACGTGACTTGCTTTATCGAGAGGTGATGTGTCATAAGGTCAAAGGGTAAAAAGTTATATAATACTGACTGCGTCGCCGGAAAAAAAAACACATAAGTTGTCGGTGTAGGACGTAAAAACTCCCCAAGTCAAGTCAAGAAAAAAAGACATGCGATGCATTGCATCGCAGAGGGGCGGCCTTTGTTAAAATAATTTTAACAAATTTTGACAATTTTTAAAGATCTTGTACATCACAGTTGAACAAAATAATTTTCTAAACTTTAAAGTGTGTACATTTTTAAGACAATATTGTTTTCTTTCATAGATGAAAAAACTACATGTCATAATAAAATGAAACTCATCGCCATTTTCATAGAAATAACATAATGTCTAAAAACATTCATTTCTCATTTTCCCTTTCCATCTGCCTGCTTCTTTGGTAAATGATGAGATTCACTTCTAAATTGAGATATATTTATACTCCACGCAACAAAGTTGCGGTGGGTATAATGTTTTTGACTAGTCCGTCAGTCCGTCCGTCCACCAGTCCTGCGCAACTCCTCTGAAATAATCAGAATTTTATGAAACGGTAGGAATGAAGGACATCTTATGTAGTTGTGCATTTCGACAGGAAATTTTTATACAATTTTTTTTTTGTATGAGTGATTCCCTTTTTGAGCTAAGAGATTTCTCACAATATTCTTGTAAGCGCAACTCCTCTGTAACTAATGATCAGAATTGTATGAAACTTGGTAGGAGTGAAGGACAGCACATGTAGTTGTGCATATGGACAGGATATTATGATACGATATTTTGTGTAGGAGTTATTCCCCTTTTGAACTTATGAATTTCTCAGAAGCTATGTATAAAACAATGCTTATGTGCTTATACACAGAAACAGTCAAATTTTTGCTTACCTTCAGTGGGATTCGAACTCGCACCGTTGTGACACTGTGGTCCCAATTTGCCTGTACTACGTCCAGGGGTTTAGACCCCATGGCCAAATCCGCTTTAAATAAACATAACTTCATTAACTGAGGTGAATCGTAAAGATAGACATAGTACATGTGTACTATCGTGTGACGATGGATTTTTCGTAACCAATACGTATTAATCTGAAAGTTATCTAACAGTCTTTTTGTATATATTGTATAGGATGACAAAAGTAATTTTGTATTTATATTTGAAAAGTGTTATTGATTATTGTGGCCTTTAAATTGTTTGACTATATCATAGCGTTCAGTTTTTATTGGGTGACGAAGCCGAAGAACTATGAGAAAAAAACCAGAACTTCGGTAGGAAAACTGGCAATCCTTGCCAATTAAGATTGGATCCAGTACACCCTAGTGACCCTACCCGCAGTAAACCAACAACCTCAGTGTTTGACAGGCACGTGATTAATATAGTAGACTACCTTAACCACTCTGCCTACGTAACCTATTGATTGCTTAATATATACTAATGTGTTTTTATGTTTTTTTACTTTATGTTTTCATGCAGTGTGTTTTTTTGTAGAAAAAGAGAAGAAAGGGAAAAATCCCATGCCGACGACTGCAAGCGTTACAACTGATATGACTAATGTGGAAGAACAAATAGCAGAGTTGAAGAAACAAGTGGCTAGTCTTCCTAAAAATGTGGTACATATCCACGTGCATGATGGGCATGATCATTATCATCATCATCATAAACATGGTCATCACGGAAACACTTCTGAAGAGAAAGGTGATGATGATGATCATCATCATCATCATAAACAGGGTAATCACGGAAACACTTCTGATAGCGATGAGAAAAAAGATGATCATCATCGTCATAGACATGGCAAAGACGACGACGATGACCATCATCATGGTGAAAATGACCAGCATATTCACATGTACATGCACGTCGAAGGAGATTGCCACGATCATGATAAAAATGAACAGGATGAAGGTATAAACCTGTATGACATTGTTACTGTCAATAATTCTACGTATGAATGTCTATCTTCCGAAATGTCTTGATCTAAATTCGGTGTCGCTCTACATTGTCCTTTTTGATAAGTTATCCGCACAATTCCATTTTAGGATCAGCTAGTCCGAGAATACTCTGCCATCTAACGCTTTTTTTTGCTCGGGACGCAAAAAAAGCGTTAGACGGCAGAGGATTCTCGGACTAAGGATCAGCATGTTATGTTTATCATAACACTATATATAACTATACAATTTTCAACCTTTACTAAACAGTATTTTTATCTCTTCATTTGAAATTAGCAAATGTAATAAGAAAGGTATAAAATGTGACTACGCGCATTAGACATCAAATAACGACACAATGTCTTTTGTAGGTTTTGTTTTTGTCAGATAGGGACAAATTGATTGATTTTTGCTTTACGTTCAGCGAGCAGTATTTCAGGACGAGAACACATTAACAAACAATAAATCAATGGAAAATTAGGACAAATGGGCAGATAATTCGAACCCACTGTAAAAGTATTGAGTATTGGGTGAGTTTGGGGTGGGCAGAACAATTTAGCCTTTAGTAACGCTTACAATGAGCCTTCTCTTGTCTACATAGATTACAAAAACGGTCATTATTGGCATGGAGTGTAGCATTCTCCAAACACATCAACCACTATGGTTCGCTGATGGCTTTCCGAATTATGTCCCCCCCCCCTGTATCTGCTGACGGGGGATGCACTGGACGCCGCTTAGCGTCGAGCACTGGAAACCCTCCAAGTATGCAACCATGGAAGGGGTAAATGGAGAGTACAATAAGATTGTAGATTTACGGCCATTGAATAAGACAGAATAATTTGTGTAAAACAGTTGACGAATATAAATAGACTTTTAATTTTATTTCATTTGGTACATTTTAGAAATTATTCATGCTCATTGCGAGGTAGAGGCAAACAGCAATTTGCAGGATGGAGAAGATATAACGGGTCAAATCCACATGGTGCAGAAGGTCAGTAATAGGTTCATTTGGAACAGGTATTTAGTTTTTGACAACTTATTAAATGTATTGTTGTACGTAATGTAGCTACCTTTTGTCCCCAAATGTTTGTTTTGTGTTTTCGATATTCGGCATAAAACGTACACTCCTTGTGAAACGGTCTTGTAGGACGTAAAAAACTCCCCTAGTCAAGTCATAACGCGAAACGGTCAATAACAGAAGGTTGTATTATAAGACAAGGTTGTGGAAAGATTACGTTTCGTATTCCTGATCTATGTATAAGCAAGGAAACCGACTTGCATGTGTAACAAGTAGTTAACTAATTTAAAGACTTAGACCTAAGACTATTTCCACAGCAGCAATAACGGTAAACGGAAAGAAAGTCACAGTTTTGATAGGAAAACAAGTCCATAAATATTAATTAAATTCAAAATTATTCGTATTATATTTTCAACTTAATCAGATTAAGCAACTTATTGAACGAAACTTTTTTATACAAAATATTTTCGAAGTTGACTATTTAAGAAATAACGATCGTTAAATGAAATATTTTTTAAATACTCCGGTTTTTCGCGCATCAAAATTTCACTTCACGTTTAGTACATTTATAATTATTATTATTGTTATTATTATAATTATTATTACTGGTAACATTTATTGTGCGTGTGCGTAACACAGTTTCCCAACTTTTACATGTTGTGTATATTTGAGTTAACGTGTAAGTTTTACGTTTCCTCAGCCTTGGCATCTTTATAAGGTATTCGAAATCTTATATACATCCTGTGTTCTGACACTTCGGTGTATTCAAATCATACATGTCTTGGCAGGAGGGGTGTGCCTTTCTAATTTCGAATTACATGATTAACCTTTAATCTGGTTAGCGTTTGAAAAAGTCCGAATATTCATACTTCAAAGTCGGCATTAAATGATCTAATAATTGCAATAAACATCCTGTTTGTTTACCTGCTAATTCTGTTAATTACCCTTCATAAACGAGTAATGATTTACCTGTAACATTTTCACGTCCAGGTACAACTGCCGTTTCAAGACGTGCAAAATTATCCACGGAATTTTATTTTATATATAAAAATAATCATATAAATATATCTTTTATTACAATTATTATTTAGGTAAATTATATCCGAGTTAAATAAAGACAGGTTAAAATTTTGTGTCCAAAAATACTTTTATTAAAACAAAGAGCATTAAAACATTAAGACGTATTTGGTAATCTTATGTTGTCAGCCGGTCATTAGTCATCGCCACAGTTTATATATTCTTCAAAGAGCTAAGGCAGAAAAACATATTTTTAAACTGGATTATTAATCATATTTACTGGATAATTACATTTATCACGTCACAAACGCAGTCACATGATAAATTACTGTCAATATGGCGGCCCCATACACAAAATTTTACCACCTTTAAACCACTCTAGACGCGTAACGGTAAAGAATACAATAAAACATCAAAAGGCACATATATTTCTTTTTATTTGAAGAATAACATATCGAATTTTCATTTTTTCGCGAAGTTTCCCTTAAAGGTTGAAGTCGAGCATTCACCCAGATATTTAGATTTTTACAAAAGAACAATCGACGACAAGTCTTCCTAAACAAAAAACGCAAACTGTAATTAAAAGTTGGAAAATTCAAGAGGCCATGTTCATTTGGATTTGTTAATTGTATAATTCTCGTATATTTGATTACTTTAATATGTGCTTATTATTGCTTTAATATGTGCTTATTATTACTGGCTTTGTTAATAGATCTTAATATTTACCTATCGGACAAATGAAACGTTAGACAGGTGCAGATGTTACAATATTTCTGTCAAATTATTGAAAAAAATATAAATAAATCTCGTGTTAATATAGGCCGAGAATCCTCTGCCGTCTAACGCTTTTTTCCCCTTTTTTTGCGTGGGACCACGCAAAGAAAAAAGGAAAAAAAGCGTTGGACGACAGAGGATTCTCGGACTAGTGTTAATATAACTAATCAAGTGTTACACCCATAAAAGTTATAAAAAGAAAGAAAAATATGTCGGGATATCCACAGTTATCAGTTAAAGTAGTTGATATACATGATACACCGTGTAATTTTTTTTTAAATGATAACATATATAGGAATATATATTCCTGTAGGGTAACGGACCAGTTGATATTTACATTAAGCTGAGCGGGTTTGATACGACAAAACAAAATGCACAATTTAGTCACGGATTCCACGTCCACTCCTATGGTGACATGAGAGACTCGTGTGACTCCATAGGTCATCATTTTAATCCCAAGGGGACAAAACATGCTGGTAAAGACGATAAAGAAAGGTATTGGATTCATTTTCTAATATTATACTGCACTTATTTGAACATGTTCTAAATTATCTAAATTAATTTCTCTCTTTGCTCATCCCACAGTAATAATAACACGCAGTTGGAGCCATTTGTTCGTATATTTTATTGTAAAACGTTTACGACTATAAAGAGATATTTTTACTCTTACAAGAGGCATGGTGCAGACTGGCCATCCACTCCACCCTCATCTTCAGTACAAACTGAACGTTGTGATATAAATGAAAGTTTAATAAAATAAGTGTAAACGGTTATTTTATACACTTTACAATAAGCTTAGTATTTGTTAGTAAGTTTCTATTATTGAAAAAGAAAACTGTAAAATATGTACATCCATAATCATCTGATTTTTTAGTTTTATTTCATGTCTTTGTTCTCATATGTAGGCATGTTGGAGATCTTGGAAATATTGAAAACGATATTAACGGAGAAGTCGACCACAAAATGACAGACGACAAAATCTCACTTCGTGGCAAATATTCTCTTATTGGACGTAGCATTTCGGTAGGTAATGTGGACACAATCTTGTTAAGTTTACAGCTTATGTGATAAGACCACAAATTGAATGATTTGTTTTGAGATTTAACGCTAATTTCAGCCAATTTTCAGCTATATCGGGGATTCCACTTTGTATTGGCGGAGATAAACAGAGGAATCCGGGGAAAATCCCAACCTTCAGTAGGAAAACTGCTGTCCTCGTCTATTAAGATCAGATAGAGCACAACCCGTCCGCAGTGAGACTGGAACTGGCAACCTAGGTTAACATGCGCCTGATCAACAGTAAACGACATACTAAAACCACTCGGCCACAATACGGATATTGGCATGGTAGCTCTAACTGTAAACATCGCTTGCTACCCAGTCAGTTAATTATTTAAGTGGATAACTTGCTTTTAGTATAGACCCAGGCTAAAAGATAACACACCAAAACAATATTACAATACTAGCAAATACCATACATATGAAGTAAACACAAGTACAACAGATCAAAATAGAGTGTAAAGATAAATAAACACCAACATAGAATATAAAGTGCACCACAATAACATAGGTTTATCTGAAAAAACAACGTTTAATATACAATGCGTTGAAAATAATTCATTCTAAGTAACCTTATTGTAAAGGGGCTTTATTATATGAGCAATGCCATTGTTTTAGAACACATTATGCCCTTGGTATCTTAAGGTTAAAGAAAATTTACATTTATTTTTGTGTCCTGATAAAAGTATGATACTTATAAAAAAATTGTCAAAAGCAAATCCAGCTATAATATTATAATGTCTTTTTCATTTTGTTATAACATAATTACCAATCATCAGCAAATGGCTGATTTCAGGTACAGATGAGCACACGCGCAATAATCTGTACTCGATGCATCAGCCAATCAAAACGCATGACACATAAACGTTGATATAGGTGCATAACAACCTTCTTGTTTTTCGTTTCTATTACTTGCATTCTGATTGAATGTTTGATACTAAACAATGAAGAGTTTATAGAATATCGCGATGTCAAAGTTGTTGGTTTACGGAAAAATAGGTACGTTCATGCGTTTCTGGGAAAGCCTTGGTGGTCTTCCACTTCCAATTTGTTATGTCTTATCGCTCGTTTCGCTTCGTTCCATTTGCGAAAAGACATAACCTTTTTATTACTCTTGGAAGATTACCTGGTCTTTCCTGGAAATGTATGTATTCTTGTTTTTTATTGGAAATTGAGTCTTGACGACTTCTTTTTCTTTCATTTATAGATTCACGCTGGACCAGACGACTTGGGGCTAGGAGGAAGTCCTGCTACTGAAATATCAGGAAACGCGGGGGCAAAGATAGCATGTTGTATTATAGCTAGAGGCAACCCTGAACTACATTATCAGTCGTCCAAGACAACCACTGTCAAGCCTGTCGTAACAGACGGGGGTAAATAAGCAACTACAACAATTGCAACAGGACAATATGTACTACATATGTATATGTATACGGTATATGATACTTTCTTATTTTTTAATAAATATTTTTCTCATTAGACTTTTGGTCATTCAATAATTCCCTAGCCAATGTTGATACATCTAATTTTCAATATTTCTTGTTTTAGACATAATGGACTCGTTCACTCTGACCGTTGTATAAAAAAGATGTTAAATTTTAGGCTACGGATTCTCCTTCAAATAGCAACATAAAGGATTGGTTGGACTGATTATTATCCGCGAATCTTCGAATCCCCTGTTCTACGGGCATTCAAAAAGCAGAATGTTATCATCTAGCACACTCGTAGCTTAAAATACTCTTCAGTGTTAAATCTTATGTTTGTTAGAATTGTGTTTAGGAACGCCCTTTTCAACAATTGTTCAGCTGTATCATGGCGTCCAGTTTTAAATGCGGAAGAGGCCGAAGTGTCCAGAGAAACCCCCAACTTTAGAGGGAAAACTGGCAATCCTTTCCTATTAAGATTTAAATCGAGCGATTCCTGCCCGCAGTGAGAATCGGCGTTGACAGACCACGTGATCGAGAGTAGACGAACGGTCAATGAAGCCACATTTAAATTAAATCTTATGAATTTGACAGAAAGTACAACATGCTGCTGATGCAAACATTACGACAAGTTGAATGTTGAATTTGGATAACTTTGTACTTTGGTCCACTGTCACTCAATGATAGAAACATTCAGCAAATTCGTTATAAAATCTTGGCACAGCAAAAAAACTGCCTGGTTTAAAAAAACAAATAGGAGAATAACTAAACAAGAACCTCAACTAGGTGAGAAAAACTACATATTATGTCGAGGTGTTGAACCTCGTATAGAGATTGTACACTTACAACACTGAAACGTATCACTCCAAAAAAAACTCAGCATGCACAGTACAGAACAAGCAGAACCTGCTACAATTACCTTATTGATAGATGGCACTCTATCTATCAACTTTGATTTTGCTGCGATAAAATAATTTTAATTTTAAATAGGGTTACTTAAGATCCAATATTATTTTTCTCTTCTGAAGCATTAAAGATAAACCACATTAATATCTAAATTAATCTACGGGTCTAATGTAACGTGTAAAGAAAACGCGTAAGATTACCATATTTGAAAAAGGTATAACACTATTTTTGACAACAATCGTTGACTACACTGGTTACTTGTATAGATGGTTACCATCTAGCTAGATATGTTTTAGTTGTATTCTAGTATGTACCAAACGGGAAATTTTGATTGCTTCACCTAAAAAGGTGAATAGACCGGGACAAGACAAATTACGCCGACCACCAATGGCCTGTTCGTAAAAGCATTTATATATCCATGTTATCTTACTGGAGCGTGATGGGAGAGGGCAATTTGTACCGTATATTGGTTTTTTTCGCGAGTAGAAAATTTAACGTTTTTGTTAAACGACTGTGTGAGTTTATTTTGACGTAATGCAATTTTCGCGGTCCGTAATAAGAATAAATGACTATCGTTTTTTTTAAAATAATTTTCGCGTTCCATCTCTTACCGCGAATATAACGAAAATTAAATCACAGCGAAAAAAACCCACTTATACGGTATAATAAGGACGAACTGAAATATTGGCGAATCAATGATGTTACATATACTATTATTCTTATATAAAGTCCTTCAAATGCTCTGGAAGCAAGCCTATGGCTGTTTCAGCCATTTGAAAAATTACACCCCCGTGTGCTCATGCAGTTTTTTGCTTGCCTTTTTATTATTCCATATTGTACCTTTGTATTACGAAAATCCAATAGAAAAAGATATTTCCACGATAACTAATTTGTGTTTTCATGGGACTGCGTTGTTTACAACTATTTTCGTGATGTTCCATGGTAATCGGACAAACCGCGAGACTTTTCCCGCCTCCACCACAAATGTTTTTTTACTGTATGCACAACAAAAATTCAAAATGCCGTTAAACTGTTGAAAAAAAAATTAAATTTGCACCATTTCGGATCATATGCAACTATTCCGGTCATAATTAGGTTCGATAACTATGTTTTTCAAGTAACGATTTGATTATTATTAACAGCAGAATTTTAGAATATATCAAGCTATATTAATAACACTTTTATGTTGTTTTTACCTTTTTTAATATTGGACAAATACTTTTGTCCATTAATTTTTGTGTATATATTTTATTATATTAGAAATGGAGATTCGCAGTTATATTATGCTGTTATATGGGTTGGTTTTTTTTATTGTTGTTTTTTTGTGTTTTGTTTCGCCATTATTTTGTTCTCCAAAAGTATCACGGTTTATTCTGGCTATTCCAACATTTTAAATTTTAAAGGTAAAATGTTAAAAATTCATGTTGGAGTAGCCAGAATACTTATATAAACAAGGGATTATGTTTGCGTTTACTGTAAAAACATCTTATTTTATTTTATTAGCCAAATTGCAGGTAAAATGTGTTGGAATTGAAAAAGAAAATACATTTAAAGAAGGAAAATATATTTATTTGCATGTGTTGGAAGTGAAAGAAAAGATACATTTAAAGAAGAAAAAATATATTTATTTGCATTAGCACTAAACAAAATAAAATAAATAGCACACAACATGTATATAGATTTGTAAAGTAATAACATGTCAATCAATATGCAGTAAATGTGATGCAGCATCAGCATACTCTACTAGTGTATTCTCATTACTTGAAAAACATGTCTTCAAAGTAGCAAGTATGTTTTTGAGCTCCCTGTATTTTCTTTTCTTGAGAACACGCTTTCCACCAGCCCGGTATTGCAGTAAAGTACACGCATGGACAGCTTCTTCTTGCTTTAGCAGATTAATCATACTGCGCTATGAATATATTTTGGTGTTATGACCAATTTTTTTCAGTTTGCCATGCCACCCTTCAAGATGGTTTGTAGTTCTGGGACCTTCCGGTTGGTCTCCACTAATTATATCAAATAATAAATTATTAAATGAAATTAAGTAATCCAACATTTTCATGTTAAATTAATTTAAAAAAATTTTTTTCTAATATTTTTATTCTAAAATTAACAGATAAAATTACATTTTAAAAAATTAACCTGGAAAATTAATAATTGATAATTAATAATTGACTAATTACTAAAACAACACATTACACAATAACAACATCTATTGTTCTGAGCATGTTATATTTTATAATTTAAAAATGTATATAGAATTAACAATAAATTATAATTAACTTATAAACATTTGCGACAAATTTGTTATTTAGGACACCTTTAACGTCATGAAATTTAACCAATGCTTGTGTCCTAAAAACTTGCATTTTGACAACCTTTATGTTTTCTTAAGGGTCTTTTTCATTTAATTTCATAGAAACTATTTATAAATGTAAATCCCAAATTTAAAGTTCATTACCACATGTACGTGATCACATGTTTTACTCACGACAAGACAAATTAAGCACATGCAGTAAATTCCTCTACTTCTAAAGACTGTATTCGGAAAGTCAAATAATTCAAACAGTTTCAGAGCTTTTTATGTCTTAAACCATTCCCTTCTGATTTAAAAGTAACATAAATTTCATATAAAATATTGTTGGTGCCACACGACGCATTGTCTATACGGACATGCGCCGTCGTATAGGAAAATAAAGTTCTGCTTAAAATTTCAACATATTTAAACGAAATGGCAAGAAAGAAGATAAAAAATTAAACCGATTGCAATCGATTTATTTTAAATCGCTACGTTTACACTATCATATAAATCAATAGGTTTTAACTGTCATGTGTAAACAAATAATTATATTTAGAACGTATTCAGGGGCGGATACAGGATTTTCGAAAGGGGGGGGGGGGGGCGTAAAAGGGGATTTCGGAAAAGGAGGTCCACGATGTGGTCCTCCCGCGCCTCGCAGGGGCGCATTTACGGCAGGTGGTCACGGGGCCTCTTAAGGCCCCCATAAGCTCTCGAAAAAATGGAGCAAAATCCTGATTCTCGCAATTTCCAAGCATCAAAATGAATTTATTTAACACAAGCTTTTTATAGTATTCAGTAACCTTTATATGGTACAGTATACAACATAGATATCATAATAAACGAATTAGTACCGTTAATGCATTAATTTATGGCGATCGAGGACGAGCGGGGATTACATTTTTGCCTTTGGCGCTGGTTGTTACCCTCCCTGTTCTCTTCATTTCCTTTCCTATATTTAGGGGAGCATACGCCCCTTACGCCCCCCCCCCCCCCCGAATCCGCCACTGGTATTTATGCACATTTTCCCGCGGTTATCACATTGGTTTTGCAATTAAATTCCCGGTAAAAATACACGTGGATAATTGGCGCCATACTTGCGTACTTATCATTTACGAAATGTAAATCGATTGCAATCGATTTAAACGTGTTTACACCAAAAATTGATCGGTTTATTTTGAATCGATATATTATAAACCACCTCCTCAACTGGACTATTTTTGATTCGATTGCAATCGATTTAAAGTGTTTACATGAGAGAGAGATCGATGCTTTTTGAATCGATCTCCAAAAAGATCGATCAAAGACGGCCTTAGTTTTAATTCAAGTATATTTATGATTTGATATATATGACAACAGATTACATTTGCGCAAATTTAGAAATCGGTAATTCAAACTAGCCACAGCTGCAAGACACAGCTTTACATGAAACCTTATGGGGAAAAAGTTCAAATGCCTTCTTTTTAGAAATCAACGCGTTTTCATGATATCATGATGTTATGCAATAGGGGTTGATTTGTCAGCCACCTGCATTCAAGCTTGCATAACCAATTAGATGCTGATTGGTCAATTATTTTACTGTTAATTATGTTAAGTTACAGCTGTGCAGTGGTATGCAGTCATTCTACATGTATGTTTTTTGTTGTATTTTTATAATCAAATATTATGGAAGATTTACGAAAAGAAAAACGGACTCAACTGATTTTTTTTATTTTATTTGACATTCAACTATTGTAACTTAAAGAGCTCTGTGCATGTGGGCGAGTGTGAAAAGTATATGAACACATTATTCGTTTTCCATTATGTTTTTCTGAGTTATTTGGAGAGGATAAACTTTTTGTGAATGGAATTAGCAGAACAATTTCGAAATATTTAACAAGGTAAGGCGAACCTTAATATTTATTTACTATTTATTTGTGTCTTAAATTTTATCTCGAGTTGTGAACATGGTCCGTCGTGCGTTAATATTCGGTCATTCCTTTCTTCAAAGATTAGAAACTTTTACCTTTCAAAACCGTGATAGCGGTTGGCTTCATTTAGGTTTGGGCGGAATCGATATTTAGGTTGAGTTCTTTGGTCTAAGACAAAATTTCGATCGTATTATCAGTAGTTATCGGCCAGATTGTATTTTTCTTCAAATAGGTGGTAACGATTTAAATACTGAGCACGATTCAATAAAGTTAGCAAAAGACATTATTGTGTTCGCTGACTTCATCATCACTTGCTATAAGGTCAAACACGTGATTGTCGGAAAATTACTACCGAGGTATTCCGATTATTTGGAAAACAATTACAATCACAAAGTTATTGTGGTTAACAACGAGCTAAAACGTTTGCTACGGGAACGTACGGATATTACTTTCTGTCATCACAGAGGTTTTTTGAAGAACATTCATGTTTTATTAGCAAAAGATAAGGTACACCTGAACAACGAAGGCTTAATTAAATATGCTAGCGTACGTGCAGTCGTCGGGTGTCTTGTTCGTTGCTGATTGTATATTGTATATTGTGAATTTTGCAGCAATTATTTTTGGGAAGGTTGCATAGCAAACTTTCCCCTTGCTAACGCTTAAATACATAGAAACTACTGCGGACAGGCATGTTATTATAACCTTACACTCTAAAATAAAGGTCACATGGGAAGAATCTACCAATTGCAGGAATCGGTGCACCACATTTTTGAACAACTTTGCTATACATGTCCTTTCGTATTATGTCTCATTTATTGTATAACTGATAACTAACTTTACGATTTAATCTATTAGTCCATGTTCATCCGCGAGAGACAAACTCGTTACGCTTTTTGGTTTTTGGAAAGCAACGCGTTATTTGGCAATTTTGGCAATAGCTGTTCAATGAAATTGGGCACTCCGACAAATGCTATTCTGACAGTGGCACCGGTGTATAATATTTGAGTACGTTATTATGAAGTGATTTAATGAGAATTTGTGCGATCGTGTGGTCGTCGTTTCAGGCGGTTTTGCATTCTAATTCTTTACGTGTTTATTTAAATGAAAATCAACACAAAAGTGGGCGCTTTGTCGATGTACAGATTTGGAAAAACCGGCACAGCGGCGCCATCTATAAAAATTGTAAAGGTTGAGAGAACGGCATGTAGAAGTTTCGTTAATAAAATACAATTAGTTAAATCAAATATAGCACTTTCTAACTAATAAAAATATTTAAAAAGATATTTAGGCGTTTATGACTCGAAAAAAATAAATTATTTGACATCGGCAATTAAAAATGCTCTAGTTATCTATGGGACTCGCCATGTCGCTACATTATCACAGTAAAAGCTGACACAGTTTTATTTCCGGTCCGTTTCATTTATTTCATAGTTGGTAATGCATGCTGAACCATTAATTTTTCTCTCGTTACACGGGTCGAAATGGGTCACAATCTATCGTAACAAGCCACGAGGTGGTTTGTTTGTTAACATCACCAAAAAACGAACAAATTTTCAATGTATGTTTACTTCACCAAAATTGCCGTCTTTTCAGACGATGTTGCACTTTTATGCTTTAAATATTTAATTAAAGGAATCTCAAAATGATTTATTTTTCTTCTTTTTAGGTGTTTCTTCAAACAAGGGAAAGGTGTGAACAACTCAGCGTGTTTTCGCTGGTTTTTTGAGTGACAAATAAAACTGCTTAGCGCGTATGGTCGAGCTTATATTCTTTTGGAGATCTAAAAAGTGCAAATTGAAATCAGCAATTAATTTTTTACTTTTGTTCAGCGTTTTGAAATGCAGTTTTTTTTTAAATTTGATATGGCGATTTTCCCAAGTATATTTTGACCTAAATTAGAACGGAAGTACAACTAGAAGCAAGCGACTTGCCACAAAACCCTTTAAATTGTTTTGCTATTTGAGAGATACATCTTTATTATCAACAATTCTTTTATTATCCACTTGTGCAAAAAAAAAATCAAAGGGACTTACTAGGGCCACATTAATTTTTTAATTTTTTAATTTGTCGACTTTAATCTTGGAAATTCCAACTTTATTCTTGGAATAAAGTTGGATTGGAAATTCCAACTTTATTCTTGGAATAAAGTTGGATTGGAAATTCCAACTTTATTCTTGGAATTATCAACTTTAATCTTGGAAAAAAGTAGGATTTTCCAAGATTAAAGTTGATAATTCCAAGAATAAAGTTGGAATTTCGAAGATTAAAGTCAATAATTCCCAAGATTAAAGTTGGAATTTCCAAGATCAAAGTTGGAATTTCCAAGATTAAAGTTGATAATTCCATGAATAAAGTTGGAATTTCCAAGATTAAAGACGATAATTCCAAGAATAAAGTTGGAATTTAGAAGATGAAAGTTGGAATTTCCAAGATTAAAGTTGATAATTCCAAGAATAAAGTTGATAATTCCAAGAATAAAGTTGATATTTTCAAGAATAAAGTTGGAATTTCCAAGATTAAAGTCGACAAATTAAAAAATAAAAAAAATTAATGTGGCACTAATACGCTTCCGCAGGGACTGTGGTAAGTATAGATTATTGTCTATTTGAAAGCATTCGGGTAATATCGATTGTGGTATAGGCGTGAATACCATAGAACAAAGGCATAGTATGGAATATGTACTGTGGAATTTTGTTATTTGAGTTTTGTAATAAAAAGTTACAATAGCGCAAAATTGACTACAGACACAGACTGACTTTAACTGAACTTAAAACTTTTTTACATTGCAAAATATATATAATTTATACATCATACACTTTCTAAGAAATGATATAAACTATAGTGTAACTTAAAAAGAAGTTGTATTTTTACAAGATAGTCGACGCAATTATTTTTAGACAGGACATGTTAAGTAGAAAAACAACTATAAGTAAACACTTTTAAAAAGTATCGAAAGAAAAAAGAAACTTCCTGATACTTGAATATAATGGAGAATTGATGTCAGTTTATTAAAGATTCATTAATGTATGAAGGGGTTAATAAATAGTTAAAGGCTGCGAATTGTCTCCAACAAAAATAGCATTTTACTATAATATAACCAGGTATCTTCTTTAAGAATTTATCTTGGACTTTTCAAACATGATATTTTCAACAGTTATATGTGTATAAATACTAGCCATGACATAAACAAGAAGAAATTAGAGATGCATGTATTTGTTTTGTTAAAACCTTATTTATAACATGGATGCGGTTTATAGTTCATGCAAATAAAAACATAAACAAAGATAAAATTATTTGTAAATAAGTGAAATTGTTGTGTGCCTTTTCTATAATATTAAACATATTAAAGTTAAGAAGGATCTGATATCGAAACTAATCATGTTAATAATAAAAAAGAGATTTTGTAATTAGAGCTACATCTCCTGACTACACGTGAATGGCGACGGGCGCAATGAAGGCTATTTCAGATCTGCCGTAACGATCCAACACCCATCCGGTACGAACAATTGTTGACTATTTCTTTACACATTTACGCACTTCATATATCCTATTTTTACTTGAAAACAAAGTTACTTAATTACCAAGTTACAATTTAAAAACGCCAATCAGCTTAGTTTCATATGTACAAAAACTAGTTTTAATTGATTGATTGAGTGATTAGATGCTTGCTTTACGTCCAGCGAGCAGTATTTCATTTATATTCAGGACAGGATAAAATGAGCCTACTCTTTTTCGAAATCTATAAAAAGGGGTCTTTATCGTGCAAGGAGCGTGGCATTCTCCAAACACGTTACCCACTACGGTCCCCAACGAGAGGGTCTCCCCTATCCGCCACCCGGGGACGCGCTGGGCTGCTCTGTGGGTCGAGCATTGGGAACCCTCCAAGTATGGTCCCAGTTATTTTTAATAATTTCCTACCTTTGATAAGGGAACTTCTATGTAAGATATTTTAAATTAGAGTGGAGACAGGAACATAAATTGTCAACTGACTGCAAAAAGAATCTTTCAATCTGTTCACATGTAGGCTATTCAACAAAAAATGGCCCAGGGGTGGGGGTGCGAAACTGTATACAAATTGTATAGGTGAATGAGTTCCCACTAATTAATTTCAATGGATAAATAATTTTTTCTTTTAATACTATTGGATTAATCAGTACAGTTACAAAAAATGTGTAATCAAATATCTGCGTCTCGTTCGCTGCCAATTACCAATGACCCATATAATTACTTTTGTGTTACATCTCTAACTTGACGGTAGTTACATTGCCGACAGTTAACGAAGCATATACTTATAATACTGTGTTTGTAAATTGAAAAAAAGAAAGAAAACAAAAAACCGCCCTAACTAAAGTGCGTAAAAATTACACGAAGTATGGGTTTTATCATGTAATTATCATATTTGTATTCTAATTTGCATTCTCTAGTTTAAACCAATTACGGCCATCAGTTGTTTTAATAATTGAGAAATGCATATGGGGATGCTTTCAGATCATATATCACACAGTAGACTTTTTTAGTATTTTAGTCCAATCAGAATGCAAGTGCAACTTGTGTTCAATAAGAAGTTAGCACCATTTAGTTCAAGGTCACAATTCAAAAATGTATCGACTGCTTCGGAATATATTTAACAAATAGTTCGTGACACTGATGAGGGTCATATGGCAGTATATGGACCGGTTGGTGGCCCCAAATAACTTATATGGACCGAAGCGCATCTGAGGTCCACATATTTTTTCGGGCCACCAACCGGTCCATATACTTCCATATGACCCGAAGTGACATGAACTATTTGTTATATTATACTTAAGTTTTTGTAAGCTTCTATGCTCATTTATTTGCTCCATATGCACATCATGTACTGTCATGACTGTTCATTTTAGGTTATTTGTGTTCTGAAAACAAATTTTGCATATCAGTTACTTGTCGTAAACAATCTTCACTGAGATTAGTGTTATTTGTGTTTTTCCAACAGATGTCTAAATCCAATGCACATTTTATCCACAGCCGGTCTATATACAATATATGAACCGGTCCATATACTCCTGTCGGTCTGTATACGATTATAAGATTATAAGATTAAAGTTCAAGTCTATATATTGGTCTGGGACCATACTGGGAGGGTTCCCAGTGCTCGACCCACAGAGCAGCCCAGCGCGTCCCCAGGTGGCGGATAGGGGAGACCCTCTCGTTGGGGGGTTGTCAGGTCATAATACGGAAAGCCTGACCACGGACCGTAGTGGGTAACGTGTTTGGAAAGTGCCACGCTCCTTGCACGATAAAGACCCCTTTTGTAGATTTCGAAAAAGAGTAGGCTCATTGTAGCCGCTACAAAAGGCTAAATTTTCCGCCCCTACCCAAAACTCCATACTTTTCCAGTGGCAGTCAAAATTGTATTCCCTGTGACCCATCCCACCCCCACTTTCCGTTGATTTATTGTTTGTTAGCTTGTTCCCGTCCTGAATAGAGCTGAAATACTGCTTGCTGGACGTAAAGCAGACATCCAATCAATCTATATATTGGTGGCCGCAACTCGATGGCAGACCATAGATGAATTGGCAACTGATATATATGGGGGATGAGCAACCCTGGGAAACAGAGGTTACTCCAGAATTTAGATATTTGCTAGTTGACAGTTAAAAAGAAAGGGGGCAAGTGCAGTGAAAAATCTGCCAAATTGACACTCGAGTTCGAGTAGAGAGGCTGCAATGAGGACGTAATATTTCATGATTATTATTATTTTTTAAATACATACAATGTATAACGATAAGTAAATAAAAATCAGTGTTAGTAACGCTCCCGTTTGTTATATAAATTAAATTATAAAAAAATACCACACATTGCGATAAAGTCAAACCTGAACAAATCTCCAATTTGGATGTTTGCCTTTCTATGTCCAGTGAGATGTACTTACGACTGTCCATCTTATCGCTGATTAAAATCATTACGCCCTAAAATGATAGAATTTGCATAGTTATTACTCCAAAAGTACGACCCATTCAATAAATCATTCCTGTGAATACAGATCAATAAATCACAACTCTCAAATTTTTAATAATTTCCACCAGTTTTTAAACGAAACGGACAATAACCCTGGCCGGAAGTGGACTTTATCGTTACTGAGAAAGTGAGTACCGAAAGGCATCAATGACGACAAACGATAAAGTCACCACTTCCGGCCAGGGTTATTGTCCGTTTCGTTTAAAAACTGGTGGAAATTATTAAAATTTGAGAGTTAAATGACATTAGAAACATAAAGGTAGGGTTTTTCACGAAGATAATTCAATTCGGAACAAAAATAATTACAAACCCGTGTAGATATGGGTGAAGGAATATTTTTGTTTTATTTTTTGAAAGTGGCGGGTATAGACTCTGTTTCTTCCCTTCTCCCACACTATAACAAAACCGACCCAGTATCAATCGAAAGCGCAAGTAAATAAATTTTTACGTGCCCCTGTGAAAAAATCATGTTAAAAGGTTATGTGGACAAAAAGATGTGACCGTGATAGGAGGGAAGAAGGGCTTTATTCCGCTTTTTTTTTTATGGAAAGGCTTTACTCGTATTAATATGTCCATAACATTATTATTATTATTATTATTTAGGTAAAATAAGAAACTAGAATAACGAGATAAAAATGTCGGGAGCTCCATGATGCTTTCTGTGGATGTGGAGCATCCCACATGCTCTTGATAAAATTAAAGAAATTTTTCAACCATCCTGAAACAAAATAACATTATTCGAGATTTCAGGGGTTGGAAGATCATTAATAAAATTTATCTTAAAAAAACGCGTTGTTGAATGGAAGATTAATAAGGAATTAAAAAAATTTCAGATTGACAAACCGACATTTTTCCTGTCACCTCCTTGAAGACGATTTTCAAAAAGACAGAACCCCGATTTGGGTTTTCTATTGTAGGACAGGTTTAACCAATCACCTATCATTTGTTTAAGGAATACGAGAGCGAAACGCAACAACAGCCAACTACGTACTATAGTCAGTCTTCCTTCGATAAAGGAATTTAATGCTGAATACATTAAATTCACTTAGTGCTAATCGTCGAATACACCGTAGCTGTCGTCAACACCAGATGTCATCGTTCAAACAGAGGGCCTGTTTTAAAACCATGACAGGGATTTTTTGGGAGAGAGAAGTGTAAAGAGGATAGAGACAGAAGCTGAGGGGAGGGAGAAAGGAGTAGATGGAAGAGCGAAAGGAGCAGAGGGGAAGGAGGAGGGAGAACTTCCCTATAAAGGAATTATTGGGGGTGGTTTAAACATCATGGTATGAGGTGGAATCGTAAAACTTGGTACAGATATCTTTCAGAACCTTGACCCAGTAAGATGCAATCTAACAGCTGCTAGATATATCGACCAACATATAATGCCACATTTCGAACGTCATCAAAACAAGACATTCTGGCATATCAAAATAGTTGAGCCGTCTCTTTAACGTCTCATGAGTGTAGAAATGTAAAATCAGCTACAAGTAGACATGTAGAACAGAGGTATCACACAGAACATCGGTCACTTACATCTATTTATTTGCCCCATGAAAATGATGACCCATGAAAATCATCTATACCATGTATAACAGAGGTATCAAAAAAATGTCCATGAAAACCAGCTACCTTAAGACTTTACACAGAATACCAGAGGTATCAGAAATGTGTCCCATGAAAAAAAACTACCCAACATGTATGCATTGTATTACAGAGGCATCAGAAAGATGACCAATGTAAATCTGCTACCATACATCTTTGCACTGCATAACAGAGATGTCAGAAAGATGCCCCATAACAAACAGCTACCATACATCAAAAACTTTTATTACAGTGGTATTACGAAGATTAGTCGTGATAATCCCTATATCTATATATTTGCATAACAAATATATTGGAAAGATGAACCATGGAAATCAGTCATCTTACATTTATACGATATGTAACAGAGGCATAAAAAATAGCAAAGAAAACAGACCGAACAACAAAAGCCAAAAGTCAATGGAAAGATGACAAATGGAAATCAACATTCTTGCATCTTTGCATAGCATAATAGAGGTATCAGAAAGAGACCCATGAAAATTAACTACCATACATCTATACGATATATAACAGAGTTATCAGAAATATGACCCATGAAAACCAGCTACCTTACACCTATACATTGTGCAACAGAGAAATAAGAAAAATGACTACTGAAAATCAGCTACCTTATATCATTGTATTGCATAACAGAGGTATCAGAAGGATGTTGCATGATAAACAGTTACCTTACATCTTTGCATAGCATAATAGAGGCATCGATAAGATGTCCAGTGAAGAATCAGCTACCCTAAATCTTTATATTGTATTACAAATTGATTACAAAGATGACCCATGAAATTATCTACTTTACATAAATACAATGTATAACAGAGGCATCAGAAAGATGTCTAATGAAAAACAGATTCTCGACATCTATACATTGTTTTACAGAGGTATCACCAAGATGACTCATAAAAACTGGCTTCATTGCCCTAATAAATTGTATACAAGAGTCTCAGATAGATGACACATGAAAACCACCTACCTAACACCTATACATTTTACAACAGAGATATAAGAGAGATGACCCTGAAAATCAGCTACCTTAAATCTATACAATGTGTGACAGAGGCGTCAGAAAGATGACCGATTAAAATTTATTATTATTACAGTTTTTATAAAGCGCTAAATCTAAACAATGTTACTCAAAGCGCTGTACAACAACATCATAAATATGATGCATATATATAAATACCACAAAAAACCTTGTTAATAGTAAAAGACATATAGACAACATACATCTAACACATCTAAAATAGCAATAATCAATAATAATAAAAAAAATGAATGAATGAATCACGAGTCTATAAAAGTTGCACGAAAATTAAAATTAACTTTGGCAAAAGTTAAGGTAAATTAAATGTTTAAAAGTTAATAAAAACAAGACTTAAAAGACTTTTTAAAAATTATCAAAAAGTCAGGGGCTGTAAACATGTTTAAAAGTTCGTTAAATAGAATAAGAATCATAAGAACACCCATACCGAACGTCAATAGCAGCACATTACGTAACTAGATTGTATCAGACTATGAGAAAGCTATGACTATGACTCTGATGTTTGAATATCTCTGGGCAGAACGTTCCATAGAGATGCTGCTGCTGCACTGTCAAATCTCCGCTCGCCATAACCTTTAGCTCTCGCCCTAGGTGTAATTAATGTAACGCTGTTTTCGGATCTTAAGGATCTGGTAGGTTTGTATTGGTGCACTAAGTATACCGGCGCTTCTTGTCTGATAGATTTAGTAAAGTAATATCTTGCATTGTACACGGTAATGAATACGCAGCCAATAAAGGGACTCTAAAATAGGCGTAATGTGTTCGTGCTTCTTCTTTCTTAACAATGCGAGCAGCTGTATTCTGAATCCTTTGTAGTCTCTGAAGAGCAGATGATGGTAATCCACAGAGCATTGCGTTGCCATAATCCAGTCGGGAAGCTACGAGTGAGTTAATCAAAGTTTTACATGCATCTTCAGTGATGAATTGACGTATGCGGCCAATACTGCGAATCTGATAAAAGCAGGACTTTGAGATTGAACTTATTTGTTGGTTCACTGTTAACGTTTTGACGAAGTACACGCCAAGATTTTTTATACAGTCGGAGCTCATGATGATATTTCCTTTAAAGATAAGATGACATTCATTCAATTGCATAACTCGGTGTTTTGAAGCAAATAGCATTAATTCGGTTTTGTCCTCGTTTAGTTTAAGCATATATATTTTAAACAGTCTTCTAGTTGTTTTGATGTATCTGACCAGTTGTTCTGAGGTTCGAACACCAGGTACATCTGGGTATCATCCGCGTAACACTGATATGACATGCCATGACGTCTGCAAATTTCAGCTTTCAACTTGGAAAATATACAATACAGCTTCGGACCAAGAACTGAACACTGTCGGAATTGCCCTGAATGAACGGAACCTATAGCTATACGTTGAGTTCTTTCTTGTAGGTAAGAAAGTAGCCATTGCAATGCAGATCCTGAAATTCCGAAAGCATATTCTAATCTGTCTCGAAGAATCGTGTGATCACATCGAATGCCGCTGAAAGATCTAACATTAGTAAGACAGCACACTTGTTTTTGTCAAGAGCACACGTACTGTAATTGGCACATGAAGTAGTGCTGTTTCCGTTGAGTGTCCAGTACGATACGCTGATTGGGAAGTGACATGCAGACTGTTGGATACGAGGTGATCTTCGAGGCGACATTCTATAACTTTTTCAAGGACATTTTATACAAATGGAAGGTTCGAGACCGGACGATAGTTTTTAAGTATTTCACTGTCGAGACTGGCTTCTTCAACAAGGGTCTAACAATGGTCTCTTTGATAATGGTACCACAGATGTAGAAATGTTAATTATTGTCGTTATTTTATTGGCAACACTGTCCAATCATATTTTCAAAAGCGAAGTAGTAATTGAGTCGAGTTCGCAAGACTTGCTTGGTGCTTTCACAATTATTTTCTTCACTTCATCTACAGACGCAATGGAAAAATCATTAAGGGCGCAACGTTTGAAACGCACGTCCGCTCGTAGTGGATCACTGTAATTGTTTGTTTCACTTGCTGCAATTAGGTTTGCCCTTATTTGATTTATTTTATCAAGGAAAAATTTACAGTTACAGATTAGACAGTTCGTATTCACTTTGATGAGTTGGTATACTAATGTTGCTTTCGTTTCCCAGTAAACCGTTGGTGAACTTGAAATCAACTTTGCTTTGCACAAGTAGTTTACTCGACCGGATGCATAGTTCTTTGTAAACCTGCTTATGAACCTCAAGTTTCGTTTTTCGCATTTTTTCGGCTTTTCTAAGTTGAATTTTAACTTGACGGAGCTCATCAGAGTACCAATCTGTACTTGGACGCAAAGTGATGGTTTTTGTCTGAACAGCTGCATGGATATCCAAGATTGATTTGAGACCTGAGTTATATGCTTCTACTATGTTTTCCAGTACGATATCTTGATTCTGACCAAATTCTTTGTTGATATCAGCTTTAATAACTACAGAATCTATGTTATTGGTTTTCGAACTGTCAATGACTTTTGTTTCCGTGGTGATTTAGAAAGGTTGAATCTAGTATTTATTGCTAGGTGATCAAGAGAGTCACTACCCTTATCGTTGAAAATGTGGGTGTCTACGATTGACGGTGTTCCAGTCATAAGTATACTATTTTCCCGGGTTATAATGACATCAAGTGTATGACATTTGACGTGTGTTGGTTGCACAACTAATGTGTTGTTCTAAACTTCGATCATGAAGTGTCTCAAGGAATTTACGCCCGTCAGCGTTCTCTTTGTTGTTGAGATGGAAATTTAATTTTCTGATGATGATATTTTCGCCAGAAAAGTCCAAAATATTGTCTAAGAATTCCAATCATTCCTCGAAAAATGTTGTTGTTTCCAATTTATTTGTTCGGGATGGTGGTGTTTTGTATATTACATGAATTCGGAAAATATTCGATTGTATGCTGCATTCTAGGAATTCAAATTGTGTCAGAGGTTTTTTCCGCTTGATTTCCGGAATTTCCGAGTTTGACTTGTGAATGACGGCGACGCCTCCCCCTTTCCGTTCAGTTCTAGCTATGTGGTGAATGCCGTATCCATTCGGTACAAGTTCCGAAAAGATGCACTTATCATCACTAGGGCCGAGCCAAGTTTCGCAACATCGTTCGAAGTGATAAAGTCGTTGATGGAGAGCTCCTAACACCTTTGAATAACATAATAGAGGTATCAGAAAGATGTCCTGTGAAAAACAGCTACCCTCCATCTATACATTGTATTACAGTGGCATCAGAACGATAATTAATGAAAATCAGCTACCTTACATTTGTGCACAATATAAGAGAGGTATCAGAAATGTGACCAATAAAAACAGTTACCCTACAAGACATTGTATTAAAGAAGTATCACAAAGATGATCACAAAGATGTATCATAGAGGTATCATAAAGATGTCTTATGAAAAACAGGTACCGTACATCTATACATTGTATCATAGAGGTATCACCAAGATGACTCTTGCAAATCTGCTACCCTACATTGCTATATTGTATTACAAATTTAGTAGAAAGATTGCCTATGAAATCAGTCTATAACAGAGGCATCAAAAAGATGATCCACGAAAATCAGCTACCTTACATCTTTGCGTAGCATACCAGAGGTATCAGGAAGATGAAAAACAGCTGCCTTGCATCTGAGGAATAACAAAGGTTTTTCGTAAAAATCAACCACCTTTCAACTATTAAATGTTTCACAGAGGTATCATAAAGATGTCCATAAAAACAGCTGCCCTACATCAAAACATTGTATTACAGAGGTATCACAACGATGACTCATTAAAACCAGCTTCATTGCTATTATAAATTGTGTTCAAGAGTCTCAGATATATGACTCATGAAAACCACCTCCCTAACAACTACATTGTACAACAGAGATACAAGAGAGATGGCCACAAGAATCAGCTACCTTACATCTTTGCATAGCAAAATAGAGGTATCAGAAAGATGAAAAAGAGCCACCCTAGATCTATATATTGTATTAAAGATGCATCAGAAAGATGACCAATGAAAATCAGCTACCGTACATTTTTGTACAGTTTAACAGAGGTATCAGAAAGATGTACTATGAAAAACATCTATACAATGTACTAGAGAGGTGTCACATAGATGACCCTACAAAATCTGCTACCATACATTTATATATTGTTTTACAAAGTAATAGAAAGATTACCCAAGACGACCTCTTGTTAAAATAACTTGGTCTCTGCGACCTTTAAAACTTTTAAAAATTTGTGTGCAGTAGTGGCTGGATCTCATGAAGTTCATTATGAATATTAAGGATTTTGACATATGAATTGAGATCAGAACCATAACTTGGAGATCTCAACCACTCTGCCACAAACTAGAAATATATTTAAAAATTACTGGTTTAAAATCAGTAAAAGGAATATCAAAGTTTATAATATTATTCTTCATGACATTCTTTGCCTCCTGATCCACGACTGTGATCCCATGGATTCCCACATAACTTGGGATCCAGAAAAACACAATCTCTTTTCTCAAAGCTATTAGAGATTTGTAAATTTCACAAATTTTTTAAATATAAGGGTTTTTAATTTTGAAATTTTGGTTAGTAAGTAGACGCGAGAGGGAATCCGAGCAGATAATAAATTTGGACTCGTCTGACGAGGCAACTATTTTCATGGCAAGAAGAATATCAGTAAATACCGAATTTTCTAAATGAGATTTAATTCGAAGGCCAAAAAGGTTGAATTTTGTTTGGATGTTTTTCGAAAATGTTTTGGTAAAGAGGTTTGAAAACACAGTAGTGGGCGAGGTTGCTAGGATATGCCTTTAATTTGGTTTCATATTGCAAAGCGAGCTTTATTCTTCTTTGATACAAAAAAGTCTCGCCTGCTTATACATATAAGCTGTCTATAGGTGTGGTTCGAAAGGATCCAAGGAATAGTCGCAATCCTTGATGGTGAACCGTATCAAGAATTTTGACATATGACTTGAGAGCAGAACCATAAATAGAACAACCATAATACCATAATCCAATTTAGATCGAACCAGCGATATATATAGATGAAGTAAAACGTCGCACTCAGCACCCCAGTCGGTGCTGGCTACGACTTTTGAAATATCTAATACCTTTAGGAATTTATTTTTTAACATTTTGATATGGAGAAGAACGGGGAGCTTCGAATCGAATATTAAACCAAGAATAGCAGTTTCTCTCACAATTTTTATAGGATTGTTATATAATGTAAGTTCGGGATCTGGCTGCAGTTTTCTTTTGTTACAAAAATACATGCCAACAGTTTTGGCAGTGGAGAATTTAAAACCAATCTCCATTGCCCATTTTTCTATTCTATTTAAACATAACTGTAGTTGACGTTCAATATTATTCATGTTTCTTCCTCGATAACAAATGAGAAAATCGTCAACATACAAAGAACCATCAATATTATCTTTCAAGACTTGAGCAAGACTATTAATTTTAATATTGAATAAAGTAACAGAAAGAATGCTACAGTGAGGAACACCCATTTCATGTTCAAAAGGGTCAGATAAAGTTGAATTCACACGAACTTTAAATTCTCTATCAGACAAAAAATTAGGTGGGAAGTCTACCTTTCAACCCCTTATCAAAAAGATCTTTTAAAATGCCATATTTCCATGTTGTGTCGTAAGCTTTTTCTAAATCGAAAAAGGTACGACACAACATGTTCATTATTGGCAAAGGCGTTTCTTATGTATGTTTCAAAACGCACCAGATGATTTAGGGTACTTCGCCCTTGTCTAAATCCACATTGTATATTTGACATAAGGTTGTTTGATTCTAAAAACCAGACAAGGCGATCATTGATCATCCTTTCCATGGTTTTACAAAGACAGCTTGTGAGGGCTATAGGCCGATAGTTGGACGCTTCCGAGTGATCTTTTCCTGGTTTTGGAATAGGCACAACGGTTGCAAGAAGATTGTGGCAGATGTTTGAGAAGTTGATAATGGATGTCATCTGGACCACATGCTGTATCGTGAGATTTGTTCAATGAAGTTTTTAGCTCTTCCAAAGAAAAAGATTTATTATTATCTTCTAAATTTTTTGACTGGAAATTAAGTTTTGATTTTTCTTTTTGAATTTTGATCCGCTGAAAATTGGGATGATAATTTTCAGCATCAGTGTGTTGCAAATGTTTTAGCCAATTTATTTGATATGTCTGACTATGATGTTAACAAGTCTTGTCCATCCTTTAAATGATGGACATTTGCTTTACTGTTTTTACCTTTAATTTTACGAATCATGTTCCAAATTTTATTCATAGGCGTATGGTTATTTAGTTCAGAAACAAAGTTACGCCAAGAGATGCGTCGTCTTTGTTTCGTTACCCTTTGAGCTTACGCTCGAAAAATTTGGAAATGGTTAAGATCATTTTGAGTTAGGTGTTTATTAAAGCGTAGTTCGACCTTTTACCGGTCTTTAATAGCGTCCTCATAGCTGTCATCGAACCATGGTTTACTAGGATGTTTTGGATTTGTCGAGGTCTTAGGAATAGTTTCATTAGCAATTGAAATAAGTGTTTCATTGAATTTTAATATTTGATCAGAAATAGCTTCAAAAGTATCCGAGTTAAATCGCTCTCTGCAAAGTTGTTCAAATAGAGGCCAATTGGCTTTGTTAAATTTATACCGAGCAGCTCGTTCTGTGTTGTAAGAGTGCAAAGATTCCAATATAATGGGAAAGTGATCACAGCCACAGAGATCGTCATGAAATTTCCATGAGAAATCGGGCAACAGAGAAGGATCTGCTATTGTAAGATCAATAGACAAATATGATTCATTCTCAGGATGTAAATATGTATTAGTTACATCATTTAAAATGCACAGATCTTCCTGATTCATTAAGCTTTCAATAATTTTACCTTTATCGTTTATTGTGTTACTGCCCCATAAAGTGGTGTGTCCGTTGAAAGCCCCAAGTAATATATAAGTGCCGGAAGCTGATCAGTAAGATCGTTCAACTGATTTAAATTTAATGAAGAACTCGGAGGGATATACACAGAACATAAAGTAATCGTTTTATCTAAAGATATCCTTACAGCAACCGCATGAAGATCAGTGTTGAGATCTACAGGACTATGTAAAACTTTATCTTTTACAAGGATGGTAGATCCGCCAGCAGCTCTATCATTCTCGTCTACTTATGTGCTGTGTATAGAGTAGTTTTTAAAGATATGTTATCACTTCGTTTTAGGTGGAATTCTTGGAGGCATAATGCAACAGGAAGAAAGGCTTGAACTTATAAAGTAATTTCAAGAAAATTAATCTTAAGACCTCGACAATTCCATTGTATTATTGTACCCATTATGGTCTGCGAATAGGGGAATAGTTGACAGTTTTTTGGGGCTATTCCGCCGGTTTCACAAAGATAACCCATTAAAACCAGCTACCTTAAATATTTACATAGAGTATCAGAGGTATCAGACAGACTAGTCATGAAAAACAGCTACCCTACATCTATTATATTTGCATTACAGATGTTTTAAAACGTGAAACCTGAAAATCAACCACCTTATATCTATTCGATGTATAACAGAGGCATCAATAAGATGACACATGGAAAGCAGCAACCTTGCACCTTTCCATAGCATAATAGAGGTTCCAGAAAGATTTCCTATGAAAAACAACTACCCTTTAGCTATGCATTGTACAACAGAGATATCAGAGAAATGACCATGAAAAAACGCTACTATACATTTATACAATGTATAAAAGAGCCATTAGAAAGATGGCACATGAAAATCAACGGCCTTAAAATCTTTACATAGCATATCAGATGTATCAGAACGATGTCCCGTGAAAAAAGCTACCCTACATGTATACATTGTTTTACAGAGGCATCAGAATTCATTATAAAAACAAGAATGTAATGATTATATATGTTTATGTGATATGATGAAAAAACAATATATCTGTTCATTTCGCCACTTATTTATTTGTATTGTATGTATGACCCCATGTTACACATTTTTGTGTTTGAGAGTTGATGAAAAAAGTTGAAGTTGAAAGAAAGATGACCGATGAAAATCAGCTACCTTAAATCTTTACGCAGCATATCAGAGGTATAAGAAAGATGTCCCATGAAAAACCGCTACCCTATATCTACATATTGTATTACAGATGCATTATAAAGATGTCCCTTGAAAATCAGAATCCTCACATCTATACATTATATATTAGATGTATGGGAAACAGTACTCATGAAAAACCGCTACCCTACATCTATACATTGTATTTCAGAGGTATCACAAAAATGACTACCAAAGGTCCGGGGTTCTCTCCGGGTACTACGGCTTCCTCTCCCAATAAACACTGGACGCAATGAAATGGCTGTAAACTTGCTAAACATTCAAACAAACAAACACAAAAATGATTCATGAAAATCAGTTTCTTTACAACTATAACAGAGGTATAAGAGAGATGACCATGGAAAAAAGCTTCCTTGCGCCTACAAATTGTACAATAGAGTCTGAGAAAGATGATCAACGAAAACCAGCAACCGAACACATATATATTGTACAACATTAATATCAGAGTGATGACCATAAAAATCAGCTTGCTTTCAACTATAAATAGTACAAAAGAAAGATGATCCATGAAAATCAGCTACCTTACATCAATACATCCTTGTCCTTTAGGAGGGCGTCAAATTGGACGTGGAACCCATGACCAACATTTTTTACTTTTTTGTTAAAAAAACATAGAACTTTACCTGATATTTTAACAGTATATTTTGACGCGTTCCTTTGAAAATTCTGTCACTTAGTCTTAAGTCCTTTTCCAATTAGTCTATTCGGCCATGTTAGTTTGTCTTAAAAAATGCATAGTTCTTCGTGTTCAGTTGGAACCATTGTTAATAGCGATACATTGAAACGATTCGATTTAAAATTGGACTTTATTGTGTTCAGCATGATAACGGTGCATCTCATTGGATAATTCCATATACTTACGTGTTTAGATTGACACTAATGGTTTGAGGTGGAGCTAAAAGTATCCGCAAATTAAAAACAAATCCTTCCCTGCATTCAAATATGATGATTGCATATATGAAACAATATAAAAAAATCATTCTACATTGGGCGTGGTGAAGATATTGATCACAACCAAGAACTATTGGCAAACTAGGAATGAATTAGAACCTCTTAAATCTACAACACATATTTTTCTGCAAAAAAATGGTGATAAATTTATTAGCTTTCATTATTACAAATGTTGTATGAATTGTTTAAGAAAAAAATTGATCTTTTAATCAGATTTTACCTTAAATTAGATAAAACATATAATTATGGTAAACAACGGGAAACTACACAAAATATGTATTTAACTAAAGTCCGTATCGAGTAATTTTCCGTTTGTTGCTCAATTCATCAAAAGGTCTTCAATACAAAGGAAGGTGGACTAAACTTAGTTAATTTTTATTTATTTTTATTTGTTAATAACAAAATGGAATGGACACACGTAAATACATACTTGTAAAGTCCTCTCCGCATTACAATTATATGCATATACTAAAACAAAGTAGCTCACAAGATAGAAGAACTTTTACACAATTTCAAAAAAAAACAAACAAAAAAACAAAACAAACGTGAGAAATAATTACAAAAGAATAAAAATCAAAGTGAAAGTCAATAATGGCTGAAGATGTTCCGTTTGACTCTGATCACAACATCACACAATTAAAAATCTTTTGGATCTCTTATCTTATTCAAACACTTCACTTAGAAAACTTAAATTTTTTCATAAGAAAGTTCTAAATTGCAACAAGCAAGCGTATGCAAATCAATATTAGTTCCATTTGGATAGCCATCTTAGACAACCAGTAAGATCTAAGCCGTGGTTGCTATATATGGGACAATAAAAAATAGTGTTTTGCATCTTCAATACGAAAACCGCATAAACAGGATGGATTTGAAATGAAGTTAGATCGGAATATGGACATATTTAACGAGTCATATCACAAAGAGTAAACCTCATGAATTTTACCATAATTTGTCCACATAATTTGTGCGACAATATGATCTTTAGTTTGTTTGCGACCTCTTGGTTTCTTGTTTTCTGGTCATATTTCGCCCTGAAATTATATGGATTGACATTCCTGAGAGTAAACCAAGAGCTATATAATACAATAATACAACATATAATGTAATTACAATATTGTAGGTCCTGTGATAACATTGTGTCAAATAGTTTTGTGTAAAATAGGACGGATTGTATTTTTAAACATAAAGTGGTTGCATTGTATAATTATGAAATGGTTAGAATTCAGATCCGCCACCCAACAGGAACCTGTCTTCACTCTCCTGAACTACACGTTGCGACGAAATGTAAATATGCAAAATGTTTGATTTTTGTTAAATATACTTTGAATAGACTACAGTTTGTAGTTTGGGTATTCATAATAGCGACTGGAGCGAAATCAGCTTTTATGTATTGGCGGCTGTTTTGTTTGTAGTGTATATCAGATATATTGTTTGGATGGAGCCTTCCGTCGTTCACTGAATGTTTGATTCATGCTATAGATAAAGATTATATGTATTTTTATTTAAGTTTATTTAGAATAATTTAAGTTGCTTTGTACGCTGAAATCAAATGGAGCAACCCATATTATACGATATAACATGACAAACTCTCAGGCCGTTAAAATTCAAATAGTCTCTCGACGTCGTCGATCTTTTTATCATTACAATTGTTTAGATTTATAGTTAAGATTAAATTACAAGGAACATTGCGCATTTCTAAACAGGTTTGGCTTGGGTCTGTTTACACTATTCATAATGTTTGAGGTTTGTAGGGGTAAACAGACGAAGCCCATGTCATATCGTATAACCTGTTCAGAAATTTGAAATGTTCCTTATACATCTATGTGATATTGATTTAACTATAGATCTGTAAATATTTTTTTAATTAATACAGCAAGTCGCTTGTAAACTGAGGCGTTGCGGTACAAAATTTCTAACAGTCATTACTGATAGTTCTTCTTTAAAATCATTAGGGTATTTAAAATATTTGTCTATATTTGACTATACTTTTATGAGGTTGAAAGCATATATATCAAACAATTAGTAAATGAAACATATAAACCAAGTACAACTAAAATTTCAAAAGATAACAAATGTTTTATATACATGTAATACAAAAACCGAAACGAGTATGGATTGTAAATCCAATACAGGTTTTGACAATATATGTCAAAGGAAATTTCCAATATATGCAGTAACGACAACAAGTACGAAAAAAAACTTTTATATTGTATTTTATTAATTAACTAATATAATATTCATGTCATATAAAAAAAAACTTAGAATTAAAATAATTTTCGAAATTTCAGAGCAGTAAATCTAGACAAAGACTATATCACTAAAGAAATCAATGATGTACCTGTCTATCTATCTATCAAGTGGATTTTAGAAGCATTTGAAATACAGGGTTAGTATTAAATATTTATATTCACGTAGACATATTAGACATAGACATAGTACATGTGTACTAGCGTGGGACGATGGAATTTTCATAACCAATACGTATTAATTTGACAGTAATCTAATTCAGCATTTTTGTATATATTATATAGGATGACAAAGTTATCTGTCATACAGTCACAGTAAGTAAATTATATACAAACGTCTTGTATTACGACAGCCATATAATATATCTATCCAGCGCAGTTCTGAAGCATCAGAAATACAGGGTTAATATCAAATATTTATATGTACCTTTACATATTAAGCCCAACAATTAAAAATTAGATTTTAATACATGTACTGTCAAATCGCTGTGACACTCTGGCACCCATTCGCCCGCATTATGCCCAGCGCTCTAGGCCACTCGGCCAAATCTGCAGTCTAAAAAATATAGCTGCGTTAACCGAGGTGAATCATAGACATGATACATGTGTAATAACGTGTGACAATAGAATTTTCGTAACCGATACGCATTAGTTTGGCAGTAATCTAATTCAGCATTTTTGTATATATTATTAAAGATGACAAAATTACTTGTCATACAGTCACAGTAAGTCAATTATATACAAAAGTATACATATTACAACTATAACATCATTTTATTATCGGTTTGAATAAAAGTTGCAGTTTGAATTTATGATAGGCAAATAAATTTAAAAGAAATTAAGTATGGATTCCCTTGGAAAAAGTCATAGCTGAAATTGTAAACATGTATTTAAATTATATAGGCTTTTGAGCCCATAATATAGATTGCTCTAGGCGTATTTTGCATAATATATCGGACTTTTTGTAGAAAAGGCCTATCTTTTAATAATTTTTTGTGTCTTCCATTTGTGTTCATTTGAGCGACTCTGGCATAGTACAATATTGTAATTAGCGTAATTGTTTAGCTTAATGTTTACTAATTGTGTAATCAAAGATTCTCTAGAGAAAAAAAATGTTTTATTATTTCAGATCATTATATAAAATTTGCTTTTAATGTATATAGTAATTACAGTAGTTTTATTCTATAATAATTTTAAATTTGTTTTGTAAGCTGAAATCCCATTGGTTAATTCAAATCAAGCAAATCATATTATACGATATAACTTGCGTGACCTATGACCTATTCTTCCGCCGTTAAAATTCAGATAGTTCTATGATGTCATCGATGTTTTATCATAAAAATTGTTAAGATGTATAGTTTAAACTAAATTATAAGGAATAGTTCAAATTTCTGAACAGGTTTTACTCTATAACCTGGCTTGGGTTGTTTACACCATTCATAAAAGCGCTTAATTATGCGTAAACACACCAAACCATGTTATATCCTATAACCTATTCAGAAATTTGAAATATTTCTTAAGTAAGAAAAATAGCAAAGAAAACCGACCGAACAACAAGAGCCAAAAGACAAGGGACAGTTACACACACACAAATCCGGATATAGACAAACGTAACACAAAAACCAAAAACACAAAAAACAGAAAGAGAGTAACCCGAACCCAATAAAAACCATGGGTCCACTCAGATGCTCCGGACAAGTAAGCAGTGCCTGCCTCTAATTAGACATCCGTAAAGATACTCCTTGTCATGTCTATGGAAAAGTCAAATCCAGGAATAGGAATCACTACCTATGACTCAGCAAAAATGTCAGATCGTATTTGAAACACTGATTTCCTATAACGATCAATTAAGTCATGGTGAAAACCATAGAACTTCTGGAGAGATAAAATCAACCTAGGTGCAACAAACCCTTGTTTGAGTAGTTTAGCAGTCAACAGCTGGGATCGGTCTAGAAAATCGGAATACCGATCGCAATTAAGATCTAGAATAACGTATTAGTTGTGAAATGTACACACCATACGCTGGAGCTGCTGGAATGTTGCTGTCGATGAACGGTAAGTTGACAATTGGAAAGTTGAAGTCATCACGTTTGTCGTAGAGTCTAGTTTGTAGTTGTCCAGAATCTATTTCTAGAAGTAGGTCTAAGTAAGAGGCTGACCTTAGTGTATTGGTGGTGTCTTTAATTTCAAGCTCGCTAGGGTAAATTGAATGTAAATAGTCACCAAATTTAGCATTGTTGAGGGACAAAACATCATCAATAATCTTACAAAAGCCTGACGTATTAAGAACAGACAACTGAACGTTTTCATTTTGTATATGATGAATAGTTTCTTAAATAACATGTGTTCTTGATCAAGTACTAGTATCCAATATGATAGGATAGTTTCCTTGTATCATCAGTATTCGTGCCAATATATACAATTTTCCGTCATTATTGTGCAAACAAAACAGCGTTATTTGGATGATTTACAACAGTATACATACATGATATTATTTCTCATAATCTTCCAAAGCCAAATAATTTTATTTGCTTTGTAAGCTGAAATCTGATTTGTCAATTCAAATTGAGCAACCCATATTATAAGATAAGACTTGCATGACCTATGACCTATTCTTACGCCGTTAAGTTCCATGACGTCATCTACGTTTTTACCATAAAAATTGTTACGATTTATAGTTAAAATTAAATCATAAGGAATATTTCAAATTTCTGAACAGGTTATACGATATAAAATGGTTTGGGTCTGTATACACCATTCATAAAGCGCTTCGCTGTTTATTAGGCATAAACAGACCCAAACCATATCATATCGTATAACCTGTTCAGAAATTTGAAGCATTACTTTAATAAATTTATAAGGATATTTGTCTTTTTAATTAAATGTACGGAAGCCTTTTAGGGCCATGAAATTTACTTTTTATAATTTGTTATAACAGATTATTAATTTGATATAACAGATTATTAATTTGTTATAACAGATTATTAATTTGATATAACAGATTATTAATTTGTTATAACAGATTATTAATTTGATATAACAGATTATTAATTTGTTATAACAGATTATAAATTTGTTATAACAGATTATTAATTTGATATAACAGATTATTAATATGTTATATCACTTTTTTCATTGTACTATCTGGTTTATCTACCTACATGTTTTATAGTTGAATGCTATTTAAAGACGGCTTTTCTGGTTTCTCGACTATTACTCTTGTTAACCTTTATATACCTTGGTGTAATTGTTACACATTGTTGATATTTTTATGCAAAAAAAATTTCTAAAAACAGCATAGTTTTAATTATATAATGATGTTCGCCAAAGATAAAATGAAAGTAACAACAAAATACAGAACACCTAGAAAATGTCAAAAGACAAATAAAAGTCCAAGAAACCTGCCAACTAGAGAACCAACTCAGTATTTTTTTTTAATTATCAAGTTGCCACGAAAAGATATGAGTCATCACTTGTGTCCATTATACTCCATTACTAATGAACCAAAATGATACATGAAAGACATCACGGATTGATTAACAAAACTTGAGTCGTACTGGCTTAATACATCTGGGTCAAAATGAGGAACATCGAAGAGTTCCTTTTAACCGACATGTGTCTTGCTTGTTGAATTACTTATTGTGAATCCAAGGCCAGTCACTTCTTGTAATGCCGAATCTAGGTTTATCATTAAATAACAATCCCAAGTATTAAATGAAGAGATAAGCAATACATTTTTTTTTCATTTTGTAAAGCATTTGTTATTCAACAAATAATACGTCTATCTTTTCATGGTAAGAACAGTTGCGTTGACAATTTACACATCAAAATTAATAAAATTACAGACGTATACATTCTTATTATTTTATTGTGTGACAATATCTTCCTACCAGGGACAGTCTATACTAACCATAGATTGTCCCTGTTCCTACCAAATGCGAATGATCATCTGTATAAAGAATTTCGGTTAATGAGGATGCTAAGGGAAGAATTTTGTAAAAAAAAATAATATGTTTCCTCAGGACCAACACAAACGCTGGAGTACATGTATTTGACATGGAGCATTATCATGAAAATCTCACCTCGCTGTCAAGACGTTGTTAAGTAAACACGTGACAATGTTACAAAACAGTGTCTGAGAAGAGATGACGAGAAAATGCATCCCCCTCGTTTCAATAACCGTATATAATCTAAGCAGTGCAAAATTTCATTCATCTAGGGACATAGTTAACTTACAACACAAACGGCAAGCAGCAAACAACTTGCAACACGAACCCATCTTAACAACAGAGTGTGTTCGAGATATGTTTCAAATTATGAAATTAATTATATAGAGGACTCTTAGGAAAAAAAGAATCGAAGATGCAGAAGAGTGTTTATGATTAGTCAAAGACAAAAAAAAATATGGTTATACAAAATAGGGAACAACAACAAAACAAACATACACACAACACAAAAAAAAACTGAAAATTTAGTAATGCATACTTGTAAACAAAAATCTGATGACCTTAACGTTGCCACTGTGAAGCCCTGATTATGTAGCTCTTCTGTCAGCAACACAATCGAGTTTGAAAAATCTTGGTAGGATATGGAGGCTTTTGAATACCTTATCATTTACATACATATGCATGTACTGCTGGAATGTTGCACACAAACATGGCAAAGTTCACAAAAAGAAAATTTAAATCATCCTATTTGCATTATAAGTATTTTGGTTTTCAGCTGAACTTAATTGTCAATTTCTAAATGTAGGTCAAGGTATGAAGCATACACAGACTATCAACTAGACTGGTTCTCGGCCTTTGCGATATTACGCATGCTCCATCCACAATATCGCGGGACGAGATTTGATGGATGGGGACCGGTCTAACTATCAACAGTCATCAAATTTTGAATTATTCGAGGAACGCACGCACCAAACAATAGAGTGGAAGATAAACTTAAAATAAAGGTCTAAACTTTTGTCGTTGTTTTAAAAAATCTTGTATAATATCCGAAATTTATAATGAACAAGTCATCTATAAAGGTGAGAACATTAAGTATCCATTGAAATGCCAGCAGTCTGTTAAATACATGTATTCTTTATAACATGAAAAATACATTTAAATCAGAATGTCAAGCAGTCTGATAATTTCAGTAACAGAAAACATTGTAAGAATCAGACAAGTCCTTTACAAAATATGATTTGTTCCGACTTAAAACAAGTTATTTGTATCTAGATTTCCCATTCTATTTGGTGAAGCAAAGTTGAAACAATTTTTGTATTGACTTTTACCTTATTATGAGGAATATCAGTAGAAAGGGTTGAAAGGTCAAACGTTTTACACCATTACATGATTTTTTGTTTTATTTGAATGTTGTTTAAGGCCACTGTCAGCAATTTTTTTCGGATGGACAACTGGCAATCCTTGTCAATTAAGATTAGAGTCGAGTACACCCTGCCCGCATGGAAACATGAACCAGCAGGCTCAGTGTTGACAGACCATGTGATTAACAGTAGATGACTACCTTAACCACTCATTCGCTAAATGACGGAAGCTTCATAGACTGCTAGTTTTCTAGCAGATCTTAATCTACATCGGATTCCCACCACCTCTGGAGTAGTTTGTTTCACATTATCTCTATTGCAGGCTTTTTACTGCTGACAAAATTTATGTTTATAGCTTGGAAGGAGATTAAGTGGAGCAATTAGTAGCACAGCAATATAACTTCTAAATTAGGACACTTGCCTATCTTAGGAATCCTACAACGTAATGGAAGATCTTTTGTCAGGAAAACAAAACGGATACATGATTTTCTAGGATTTACTGTTTTGTAAGTGTATAGTCGGGTATATGTTGAGTTGCCAGTTGAATTTTCAGTATATAATAATTCCTTTATCAATCAGATTATGTCACGCGTTCTGCATACCCATACAATGTTATGGGCCTCGTCAACCGGTATAACATATTTGTTATGAAGGTGAGAAATAGGCTCCACGTGACAGGTCGATCTTTAGGGACAGATTAAGCACGATGGCTCATAGACACATATGTTTTTCTTTGTATTATCATCTTTTTCTTCACGTCTTTCCCATTGTCTGGCATAATCCTCGACTGAATCCACACGGATTTTAAATTTTGATTCCGGTTTATGTTTTAGTCACGAGTATTTATGTGGCCATCAGGATTCTATTTAATAGGGATTTTGCTCATTTACAGTCAGGTTGTTTATACTCTAAGTCGTCAATATTGAGATCATGCAATACACATGCAATTGAAACTGATTGTTCTTTAAACTATATAGAGGAATTTTAGATTTAAGGTTGCATTATTTAAAATCAATCTTCCAGGTGGTTTGTGAGAAGATTTTTTTACTTCCGCGAATCAGATTGGCCATCTTAGATTTTGCATCAACACAAAAAACTCATTTAGTAGAGAACCATATGAGGTACTTTTTTACAATATCACAATTCCTTTAGCTGAGGGCTTTGCCAGGAAACAAATTTTGAAATTTAAGCCTATTTGAATGAATTAGAAGCCCTAGCAGCCATGTTGAATTTCCAGTTGGCTAAAAAAACTTAAAATAATAAATAATATCCATTCTTCATAATTTAGTTTATTGCGATTATCTGGCAAATTCAGACAAATAAAGTGAGTTGTAGGACTAGTATTTCTGGTGATTTATACAATTTACAGTTTCACTCTAGCTATTAAAGTTTTTAGGTTACGGGACAAAAACAGAAAACGTCATTAAAGTTGTCATTTTATTAAGAGTGGTCTCGTGTAATTTTTTGCCCAACTATATGTTTTTGTATTTAAGCAATTTAAAATGTCAATCTACATGTAGTTCTTATTATATTGTATCAAGGTAGTTCGTCTACTATTGATCACGTGGTCTGTCAACACTGAGATTGCGGGTTCGATTCTCACTGCAGGCAGGGTGTACTCGACTCCAATCTTAATTGACAAGGATTGCCAGTTTTCCTACCGCAGGTCGGGTGTTCTCTCCGGCTTCCTCCCCCAATAAAAACTGGACGCCATGAAATAGCTGAAAAATTGCTGAAAGTGGCGTTTAAACACCATTCAAACAAACAAAAACAAATATTATATTGTAAAAACTGAAAATTTTGTCAAAATCATAATTTTGGGCAATAACTTCTACAAGAAGTCATTACACAACTTGGAACTAATAAAAACTTTTGTAGAGCTTAATGTGTTGATCAATTAGAGATAACAATTTTTTTTATAGCTATAATGTTTGAAATATTGGCAAAAGCTCAAAAGTTTGACCTTTGTGTCCAGGCAAGTGTGAATAAAAACCTGTACTGTAAAAGAAAAAAACATGATATCAGAATATACTCTTTTTATTGCAGCCATTTATAAATACATTTATAAAATTAATCCAACTAAAAACAACAAGAAAATTGAACAAACAAAAATAACCTCTTATTCAAAACACCAGTAAAAATATTTCATGCCCTGCCTGAGCCAAAATTAAAAAGAAAATGACCAGAGAAAGCCAAGATTTGTGTAAGGCTGAAGTTATATATGTATTCTTCTAGTACCAGGGCAACAAAATTTGACTTTATTTTCTTTACGTTCACCTGTTTTTTTTCATGACAACTATATGAAAGAAGTAAAACAAAATTGTGTTCGAATTTACAATTATTAATCAGCTTTAAAAAATGTCAATGAATACTTGGGGAACACATACAAGAATAAAAATTGCCTTGTATACATAAGTACAAATATCTGGAAAATAATCATGTATATGTCAGGCTAAGAAAGGCTGAATGATAATTGGTCCATGCATTACAACCTTACTATCTGACATAGCCATTGAATATAAGATCCAGATTTGTTAGGAAGGAAACAAATATTCAAAACAGAACTTGTAACTTCAGCTGTCAATCATTAAACTTTATTTCATTTTTTTTTGTATCACAAATGTACATTTTTTCTAATGTTTGCTTAAATTAATCTTTTTGGCAGTAATCAATTAATTTATTTGAAGAAAAGCAGAGGCACATATGAGCATTATTTTATCTCTTTAATAACATGCAAGACTATGACAGGGTGATAATACCATTGTTGAACTTTTAACAGTTCTTGTACAAAAATTGCTTTGCATATGATAATGGTAATAAAATTCATTAAGCACATTTATGTAAAGCAAAGATATGTTATAATACCTGTATATATAAAAACATACAAACAAGTACCTGTTAACACATTTGTAAAGCAGAAATGAACAACAGTAACTCTTCCACAATATTTCATGTTTTCTATTCTAATATGATAATAAATAGTGGATATGGCTTTTCCCCCCATCCACAGTGGACAGTACAACAATGTCCACTTTAATTTGACTTCACATGTGTAAAAATAGAAAACACACATGCTTATTTCACATTTTCCATTGATTATACTCGAGTGTTTATGATAAAGCAAAACAAAACAGCACATATTCACCGAAACTGAGGAGTATTTGCCCCAAAATAAATAAATTACACAGTTTAAAAGATGCTGTAAAATGATAAATGATAATTAAGTATTTTGTGCTATTCTAAATGTTATTTAATAAAGGACATAGTAAAATCATTCAAATATTTCAGTAAAATGGTAAAACAAAAAATCTTCTACAACAAAGATCAAAGAAAGAAAGATTCAGACTGACTCTAATGCCATGATATTCTATTACATCATTTCGAAATGAACACAGATGTCTGCCAATCATTTAGCCTCGTTTATATCTGTTCAATTGTAAATTTCAACAATATTGATTGATCACTGATTGCTATGTCATCTAATTGCCTAATACAAAATATTAAAGGAATATTTCAAATTTCTGAACATGTTATACGATATAACAAGGTTTTTGGTCTGTTTACGTTTAATAAAACGTGAAGTGGTTTATGTATGGTGTAAACAGACCTTAACCAGGTTATAGAGGATAACCTGCTCAGAAATTTTAAATATTCCTTATAATTTAATTGTATCTATAAATCTTTACAATTTTTACGGTGTAAGAAAAGGTCATGTGACAAACACGTTATCTTGTATTAGTATGGATAGCTCCATTTGAATTACAAGTTGTTTTTAACTGTAGTATTAAAACAGTAAGTAAGTAATTTTTTAAATTGGAATTACTGATTAGTACAATAAAAAATTTTTGTACAAATTTTATAAACTGAATATAAAATAGTCTCTGCTGAACTATATTGAAAATAACTCCAATCTGTGTAAGAACATTTGTTAGATAATGTGGTCATAGTTAAACTTGTAACAATGAACATTGTTGTCTGTGTTAAAAGATTGACTTCATGAATAAATTATTTTATTTCTGACAAAATAAGTTTAACACTTAGTTTACAATAAATACTACTGAATAGAATACAACAAGGTGAAGATATTTTACACAACTTAAAATAATTATATGATCACATGAACAAATATTACAAATATAGTATTAAAAATGAACAAATATCACATAATTTATCACAACTGTCATTAAAATCAAGTGGTTACTAACTGGATGTTATCCCGAAAGTAGGTCCATACCGTAAAAAGAACTTTTTTAATGTCGATTTCATTTCCAATTTAAAGTCAAACATAAGTGTTTCACAGATGAATGGAAAGTATGCTGAGCCATGGATACGAAACTGAAAAAATTAAATATTGATATCATTATAAATTTTATCATACAGCACACAGCTATCAAATAAATAAATGTTTGTAACATGTTTTATTGATGTTCAGCGTAGGTCCAAAACAGTTATTTGTTTACATCAAAGAGAAATCAATTACATTGTGTAAAATTAATTATCATATTCAAATTAAATGTTATGGTGGGCTTTACAGATGGTTTATGTATGCACCCTAGGTTTAATTTTGTGATTGGATAAGCAAAAGTAGAATTGCACAGTTTAATTATTGCGATCACATTATTCGCAATAATAAATTCATCGCAAAACTTTCTGAATTTAAAGTAAATAAATATACTGACTAGTAAATAGTTTTGTACAAGATGAGGCAACAAACTTATTATACTTACTCTATCATCATTCATCTTAAGAAGTCGGTTGAGTAACAGCAACAATAAACTATTCCAAGAATCCCTATGGCTATCTGATTCTAGTGACAGGAAGTACTCTAAAGACTCTTTAGAGACACTGAAAAATTCAAACAAAGAATGTTCCAATCCCTTTATTCTTCAAGATAGCTAGATAGATAGTTTTGCCTTCCACTTTGTAAATTAACAGATAAGTAGCTCTAGAGAGGAGTCTACAGCAGCCCATATGCTTACCGGTATTTGGTATTTATAAATTGGTAATTTAATACAAGAAAAAAAAAGAGGTTTTCTGTGAGTCGATTACATGAAAATAAAATTATGATGTTTTTCAGGATCCAATTTTGTTAGAGGATGGTTAAAAAAAGTACCGTATTTTCTGGACGATAAGTTGATATTTTTTTTCGTCAGGTCGACTGCCTCGACTTATGGACCGAATTTGACTTATCTAAGGTCGAAAAGACGGATCGACCATTGACAAATAATAATATTATCAAATTTTTTTGCAGCTTTGTTACAGAAGATACAAGAAGAATTTCCATTCTGTTTTTACTTTATGTGTTTGATATAAATAAGTAATCAATAAAATAAATTTACAAAAAAACGTGTTCATCAATCTTTCAAGTTGTTATTATTGATGATGAAATGAGTACCGCTAGTTTGTATTTTACTGTAACGTTGATGTCCTTTGAAGTCATTGTCTCTTTTTGATTCTTGAAACAACTGCCTTTGGTTATTTCCTGAATAATTGGGTATAACCTTTCTTGATTGATTTTTAATCAAATCTTAATTGCAGTTACATTAGAATTGTTTACACTGCAATCACACAGTTGTGAAAAACTCTGCGTCACAAACATATGTATGACATAGAAATTATCGATTCGCGTCTATATGAGGCCCACAGCAGGATATATGTGTATAAACATAACACAGCATTTAAATATTGTATAAACATTACTTATTGAAGCCCTATAACTCATAATTTAAATTGTAATTGTTTTTGAAGACCGATCCAATAAAATATCTGTGATAATTACAGTTGTCCTGCCTCCCAAGCGCAAATTTTGACTTAAATTGTACGTATTGCTATGTTTGTAATCAGTCAAAATGCCTCCTACAAAATCACGTAGATCTTACACAGCTGTGTTCAAACTGCAGGTTGTAGAGTATGCGGAGCAAAATGGGGGAAACTTAGCTGCACAACGCGAATTTGGAGTTAGCGAGAAACTTGTCCGATATTGGCGCAAACAAAAAGACCCACTTCGTCTGACAAAAAAAACCCCAGAAAATCCTTCAGAACCCATGCTCCCTACTGGCCAGCATTAGAAGACCAACTAGGGCAATTTATTATTGAACAAAGAGCTGCATGTAGAGCCCTAAACACCGTGCACATCAGAATGAAAGCGCTTGACATAGCTAAAACATTAAATATAACTAACTTCAATGGTAGTATGTCATGGTGTTTTCATTTTATGAAGCACAAAAACTTGGTAATTCGACAGCATACAACTGTTGCACAGAAATTACCAAGAAAAATTACACTCTTTTAACACATTTGTCAAGGACCAGATAACCCGAAAAAATATCGGTAATGACAACATCATTAATATGGATGAGGTCCCCCTCACATTTGATATACCAATGAATAGAACTGCTACTAAGAAGGGAGTGGAAACTGTCACAGTTAATACCACGGGTCACTAGAAGGCTAGCTTTACCGTTGTTTTGGCTTGTACTGCCAGTGGCAAAAAACTACCTCCAATGGTAATTTTTAAGCGAAAAACAGCCATCAAAGAAAAAACTCCCATCCGGCGTTCATAACAAAGTAAAAGGATGGATGGACAACGACATATTTGACTTGTGGCTGAGCAGGTGCTATGTGCAAAGACCAGGTGGTTTTTTTTCGACAAAAGAAGTGTTTGTTGGTGCTAGACTCCATGAGAGCCCACATTAGTGACATCAGCAAAGACCGAATCAAATCAACAAACTCGATACCTGCTGTCATCCCCAGTGGTCTCACCAAGTTATTACAACCACTGGACATTTAGGTAAATAAATCGTTCAAGTGTGAGATGCAAAAACTATGGGAAGACTGGATGTGCAGAGGTGAGAAGAGCTTCACCGAGACTGGTCGGGTACGCAGAGCCTCATATCCTATAGTTGTTCAGTGGGTAAAGGACGCCTGGCAAGCTGTGACAGAGTCGACCATAATCAATGGCTTCATCAAGGTGAATATAATAGATCTACCGGCGATTGAAGAAGACCAAGCTACGGCTGTGGTGTCTGATGTAGATGACTTGCCAGTTGAGATCTCTGCCTTATTTCACAGCGACATCGAAGTGTCGGATTTTGAAGGGTTCAGTGACTCTGACGAGTAATGATCAGTGACAATTATTTCTTATTAATGTCTTAGTACTTTATTGAATGTATGTTGTATTTTATCATTATCGGTGTTGTATTATGTATTAACTAAAGCAAATTGTTAAAAATTGTTAAAACTTCAGATATAAGCAAGAAATAAACTGTAAAACATTCACGATTGTCATTGAATTCTATTTTATTCATATAAAATTTAAACGGTGAATTATCCACGAATATTCTTGCAGGTAACAAATAATTCGGTACACAAGCAACAACTATTGCATAGTATTTAGCTTCGAAGTATTTAAAAAATGGAAATACACGATAAACAACAACAAGAAAAAACAAACAAACAACTACAAATCGACGTGAAGAAAGACAGGTTCAAAAAAATAATTATCGAAAAATATCTATTAAATCCGGATTTTCTCCCGCGAGCACCTCAACAAATTTAGGCAATTTAGACATGCGCAATGGCTTTATTTTCTGCCATGTGTTCAATACACAAATCCGACACGCTTGTGGGGAAAATGACTAGGAAATTAATATATATAATGGATCTTTTGACAAGGCAGACACTCATTTCCATGGTTGTAAATTGTCTTTCGTCAATAAGTATGACAGAAGGCTGACATGTACCGGGTAACTTGTACTAGACTAAACATGACTGATATTACGTAACGATGTTACTTGTAAACAATCACAAAAAATTTATAATAAAAACACACACTTTGAAATAAACAATCTTTTTATTATGCCTAACATAAGGTTAAAAACAATGCATTTAAATCTTGAACAGATACTACATTTATACTTACCGATACTTACCTTTAGTAACCGACCCCTCGACTTATGCACTGAATTCGACTTATCTATGTTTTTTTACCCGAATTTTACCAAAAATCGTCTATTCGACTTATCGTCCACATCGACTAAACGTATGGAAAATACGGTACATGAAAAAAGCATAAAAAACCAAGCGTTTCTAGCTGATTTCTGGGTTGAAAAGTTTTGGCATGTAATGGCATACGATGTTACAAATATCATATTTGATATGTTGTGAACCAGAACAGAATACTACATACCACTGAAAGTGAGGACAAGGGTACCAGGAGACTTTATTCATATACTTATCAAACTGAGTAAAATTTTTTTGTTTATACCTCCATTGGCAAATGTAATGATTGTTGGATTCAGTTTTATAAAGAACCACTAACTGAACATTGCTTGCAGATGGCAGACGACACATAATATGAAATGTAAACATTGTTGTAAGCTTAACTAGAAAAACATCAATTAATAACAAAGTTGTGTATGTGAATAAAAACTAATACAACAAAACTGTATTTCTCTGTAAACCATAATAATGTACATTATTTATTGGACATGGTACTATGTATCATTGAATCCTAACCATACACACTTAATTATATAGTTTAATAAGAATCTGTAGACCTCGTCAATTAAATTACCTAATGAGTTTATTTTCTATCTGGTTCCATTCTCCTCTCCGAGAATCATCATTATACATTCTGAACAGAATTCTAAACACACAGGCAAGACTCTGTGTTTCCTGTTTTAATAAGTTTGGTTTTGCTTTCCCACGAAAACCTAAAATAAACAAGTACAATATAAGTCTAACAGCTACATGGAATACTTAGGTTTGCCATATATTTCAGAAAATGAACTTCTTTTCAGAAACTCATAGAAAAGAACTGTTTGATATTTCAGTGCTTTAAGAGGGTGGAGAGAACTTGTGGGGATAAATAAAAAAAAAAAAAAATCTGCCTATGGTTATAGGTAGGGAATCTCAAACTTCCATGGAATCATCACTGAAATATTACATTACACACAAACTTTTATGACAGCAATTTTCAGATTGTACAATTTGCATTCCAAAACTACAATTTTAACTAAAGTTTCTAATCTTCTTTTGCCAACACCAGTTCAAAACGGAAATTTCTCATTTCTGTTCAAGTCATTTCGCTTGTAGGTGTTTGGTATAACAATTATTATCTGCATGTAATGTTGACATCATAATTGTTCCCCATTGTGATGTTATTATCTCGTGATGTTAAAAACTCTGCATAAAAAAATTGGAGGGTGACTGCATGTGGGGTGATGCAATAGTACTCATTGGGGGGATATGATGTAGAATGTGTGGGGGGAACACGATGATTTGTTAAATGTCATGTGACCATTTCTAGACTAATTTCTTATTTCTAGACACATTACTCTATTATTGCAATTATTATAGTGGAATAAAATTTGACACAAATAAACTCGTGAGAATGATTATTCGTTGCACACTTTCATATTTTACAATTACAAAATCTTACCTGCTTTCCACAGAACGTTTCTTTGTTCATGATTAGAGTTAAAGTTTTTAGCAAACTTATGTGACTCTAACAGACAATCTGCTAACATCAGTAACTGTTGACTACTGAGGAATTGGTACATTCCCTGATCTTCTTGTTGGGTACTGTCAACTTCAAATGGAGTGTCCAGGCTATGCTGCAAAAATTTTTACTAATTAAGTACTAGTACATTTTAATTTATATTTCTATATAATCTGTATAACACTTTCTTTCTATGTTTTGTGTTTAATTTTAAATCTGTATATTTTTTTATAATTAATAGTATATTTCATTGTGTGTTAAGTCTAAATAAATATTAATAGTGTAAATGTCTTAAAAATTTCAACTAATATCTTGATTACTAATGATTTTTTGTTTTATTGTTTGTTTGTTTTAAAGGTGATTAACACCACTTTCAGTAATTTTTCAGCTATATCATTGTGTCCATTTTTTATTGGAGGGAGGAAGCCGGAGTACCAAGAGAAAACCCTCAACCTGTGGTAGGAAAACTTGCAATCATTGTCAATTAAGATTGGAGTCGAGTACACCCTGTTAGAATGCACTTATGCTTTATTCATTCAATGTATGTTTTTGTGAGAGACATTTAAGCTTTAAGAAAACAACAAGTCTACTAAATGAGGTTGGGAGATTCCAAATTCTTTTATGTCAGTGCAATAATTGGTTTTCTCTGTTGAATATATAAAAGCATCATGAACTTCAACTTGGCTTCAAAAAGGTTACAATAAAAAATTTGAAGTTTCAAGATTAATCTGAAGGAACTTGTTTTTTTTGTTACATGTTAAAACTTCACATAATAATATAGCACTGACCTGAGCAGCTGCCAGGTATTCAGCATCCTCTTTTTTACTTGTTGTAGGAAAAAAGACAATATCATCAATGGTTTGTATAAGTTCTAACTGTACCACACACTTAATGAGCAAACCTTGGAATAACTTTTGGTCAGGAGAGACTTCTGAAAGTAAGATCACTGCCAACATCACCCACATATTTTACATACTGGTAAACATAAATGATTCATATGTATGGAAATCAAATTTTATCTGATATTGTCATGACGATGATAACAACTTGTTTAGATATTATTAAAAAGAACAAAAGACTTCATATTTTTTTTCTCCAGAAGTTGTTGCCCATGAACAACAAATATGCCTGTAATGTCTAACATGACAGTCAACCCATATGGAGCAAGAATTGCCGACCCTTCCTGAGCACTGGAGTTCACCCAGTTTTTTTAGTGTGGCTCATGTATGTTCAGAATAATGGAGGTTTCCTCTGCTTTCCTTACTTATACCAGTACCTAAATATTCCTACAATAAACTAGATATAATCATGACCACCAGTATACCAGTTTTGGTCAATATTATACCAATATACTGCATTTTGACGATTGTTGTTAATGAATGATGAAGATGATATAATAAGTATGTGTTCTTTATAATATGTAAATTGTACTGCTTGATGAATGTATACCATGTTTATATAACCTATCAAAATGAAACTTCAATGAGGGCCCCTGGAAAGATTAGTTATATTCTATACTAACTGTGTTACCCTCTATAAATACAGTATTATTATTATTACACAAGTATACACATAACAATATATTTTAAGTCTCTTGCATGTATCTTCATTTCTTTCTGTCCAGTGTATAGTTTTATATATACTCTTATATACACAAGTTAAATTTCCTTTTAGGACAAGAACTCATATAATTTGTATCCCACTTATTGTTCAGTACTATGTATTAATGTTAAATGATACTGTTCTTACACTTGATTGAATAAATATTGTTTACACTAAAATATCAGTGTATTGCACTCACTGAGAGCTAATTTGTTCTATTACTACGGTTATTTTTTTACAGAAGACAAGGTTTTCAATTTATTTCTAACAAAAAGCTTATTACCGTAAAACGGTGTGTACAGTCCGCATTTACGTATTGTCCGCACCCCTTTCTTGGACCAGAAAATTGCGGAAAAATTCTGATATGCATGTACGACCCGCACGTACAAGTTTTCATAAAACGTCTAAAGTCCGACTTGGCCGCGCTTCTTAACAAGTTTTTACTTTAATATGTAATTTATTCTGTTTTTAAATATCATTTATGTTTATACTTTTATTAATTTCTAGTGATTGTAATAAATTAAATAAAAAATAGAGCATTCTCATATCGTCTATTTTGATTGTTGTTAAAACGGAAAATCACACATTTCGAAACCAAAATAATTTGTCAACTTTGATTCATCAACCAAAACAAAGAAAACAAAAAGATAACACGTTTTATTTTAATCCCTGAATGATTGCAATCAAAACATCAATCTTCAAACACTTGAGGTTACATAACGACACCATTTGCATTTCACGCAATACAGGTTACACATCTACTATTTTCGTATCTGTTTTAATTTTTATTCGTCCTATATAATTAATATAATATTATTAAAAATAATTTAAGTAAAAATTAATATCATAACAACGTATACATATGGAAGTTTGTAAAAGAATAATGAAATAAACTTGATCGAGTCTGTATTTATGTATAATCCACACCATTCCTTTCCAACTAAAATTAAAAGAAAAAAACTGCAGACAATACGACCCTTATTATGGTAGCATCTCTAGTAAAAACTAGACATTTGTCAGTTATTCTTTTTCAGGAAAATATTTTTCAAATTTGAGCAAAAATTGCCAAAAGAAAAAAAAGTCGTCAGTTATCTTAGATAGAGACTAGGCTATTGGCATGCAAGTATTAAATGAACTTGAGATGATACATATCAAATATGGTTCAAATTGGTACTGTTGTTCCAAAGGTAGCTATGGGGTTATTAAAACTGTGATTGTAATTAGCTGTAATTACATTTCTGAAAGTAGTTACTATAAATACATATAAATGTAAATCAATACCTTACATATACTTTTCGGCATGCAATTATGAATATGAATATTAACGGTATGATTGCTAAGTACTATATTCAATGCAGTCGGATTTGGGTATTTCACTCTATGAGGATTTCTAAAATAGGTTCTATACCCCCAAAAATGTACATACTTAGTACTATGTTTTCTTAGGCCAGTACTATAAATACCATTGTTAATTTATCTAATATTTGGGAATTTTATGAAGTTTAAAGATAAAAACCATACAACACTCGTACTTTCCCTATTACTATGGTCATCATACCGGGTATCCAGATACAACTTTCATTCCTCCAAATTTAGCAGATCCAACCAACAGCCTAGGCGATTAGTGGGGTTCAAAATAATTGGACCCAATTATCACAGATCAAACTGCTCTTTGACAATTGGATCCAATTATTTTTTAAACCAACCAATTGCCTACGTTGTTGCCATTGCTTGGCTCAGAGGAATTTGAATCCCTCCATGAATGCTGGATCTAGATACCCCATATGGTGATTATCCACTAGTGTTAATTTACTTACTTGATCTAGGAATTTTATGCTCTCTTGATTCCTGAGATACAGTACTATATACACTGTGGTTACTATCTGCTCTGGTTAATGACCTGTTGTCATGGTAATATTCTGATGATACAGTATCCTAAAATATAAATAACTCAGGGCTCACAAAACACCTCAAAATCAAAGATCTTGAAGAAAAGTTGAATTAAGATGGTCACCCCCCTTTTTAGTTTCAAATAAAGTACAAATTATTTTCTTCTAATCTGATTAACAAAAAGTTTGAGCTTCTTCAAATAGTTCTGGAGAAGTTATCCCAATTCTGTTCATTGTCATGAAATAATTTTTTTAAAATAACTATTCATTATGAGGCAAAAATACTGGTGAACATCAGTTCACAAAATAGATGCCTTGCTACCCTCTTCCACCATACTAGTAGAAAATGATTATTTTGTCCAAAAACAATTTTTATTATTTTATCTTAAAATCTGAAGATAGTTTAGCACCTCACACTTCAACCTGTTTCTCAGACTTGAAAAAAGGGCATCTAATGGGACTTTAAATGATACCCTGCTATGCTGTGTTGTATTTAATATTCATGAACACATTTACTGAATTACAAATTAAGACTATAAGAACAGCTGAGTAGTATAACAGTCTATCTCATAGATATTTTTTATCTTGACCTTGGACCTATAAAAAAAAGTTAACTTGACTTACTAAAACATTACAAATGGGATTGTGTTCAAAATTTAACTTGATCTTCAAGTTATAGAACTGTATAGCTGTTCAGAGTTTTTACAAGATCTGTTTTTCAAGTTATCATTTGAAAACTGGAAACCTTTAGTAGGAAAACTGATAATCATTGTCAAATTAAGATTGGAGTCAAGTACACCCTGCCTGCAGTGAAAGTGGAACCCACAACCTCAGTGTTGACAGTCATATGATCAATAGTAGACTATCTGAACCACTCAGCCACCGAGGCCCCTTTTTTAAGTTGGCCTTTAATCAAATAGTACAAATTGGATTGTGCTTAATATTGAAATTTATCTTTATTTTACACAATTAAACACTTCACCATTCAACAGAATCCTCATCTTCAAATTGCCTGAATTAGGAAACACTTTTTCATTTGTGTGAGATTGTGTGGTTCTAACTTAAAATGCCCACAAAAATGGTTAACTTTGTTTCTAAACTTATCTAAATTACTACAACCAATTGAACAATATAAATTATTTTATCAAAAACTTCAATGAAGATTCAAATCGATTATCCTCTAAAAGATTAAATAAACAAGTAATGCAGCTTGTTGTATTTTTTACAAGGCACAGAAACTTAATGAAGCTACATACATTTTAAAGGGAAATAACTATTTATATAGTCTGCACAGGCAGACCTAGTTTTCACAGAAGGTTAGAACATAATCAAACACTGCTGAAAGCGTAAGATCGAGCAATCCAAGCAACCCTCAGATAAGTTTTCTTGATTTTGTAATTTACGAGAGTTTGATTCTTATAATTTCCTGGATGAAATATTAATCTTACGTTAAGTTCTTCCATGGATTCCATCTTTGACATTGGTCGGTTCTCTGGAGATTCACTATGCTCTGGATACCATGATAATAAACTGAATAGAAAAAAGTTGATATCTTTATTAACAAACAAGACTTAAAGTTAAAATAAGCTCTACAGTGAATTATAGATCTAAAAGGTACAATGAATTCATTCTATTTTATTAGTACCAATGGCTTCTGAAAGTTGCTGTGAAACTTAGGACTCTTAATTTCCTGATTTTATCATGTGTTCCTTTTAAAGCAATAGGAAATTATATTTTCAGTTTTGGATAATAATAATGCTGAAAGACAAAAGGACTGCATATCTGGTAAAACAAAAGCTACCAGAACCAGAAGACATGCACAATAGTTTTATTTTTTAATAATTAAAATAATTTTATTTTTAACTACTATTATCATATACTTATTGTAAATAACTTATATTTTTGAATGTGTGATAAAAGGAATAAATGAGCAAAAATTTTATATTTTACCAGATTGACAAAGCGGGCTGATATAAAAATGTTATTAACTGCTTCCGAAAGCTATTACACGCTTTTCCGTAATTGTTATCACATTCCTTTCCGTACATGATAGGAATTTACTGAAATTGTTTACAAATATAACGTCTAACGATATTAAAGCATACGACATGCATGATAAGATGCATTGGAGATGGAAAATTAATACCTCGGATTATTTTGAGTCAATGAAAACTTACAAACAAAAAGAAACAAACCCCGAGTGATATGAAAAAATTATTTAAATGACTTGAAACTAATTCGGAGCACAGGAATAGCAGTACCAGAATTTGATATGATTTTGATATATCCAAGTCTATTTCATTTTCCACTGAAGTATATGATAAAAAGACCATTACATGACATTTTTGATATCATATGCATTATTAGCCCTTGGTTGATATTGGACCTTGAGCCTGCGGCTCTTGGGTCAATATCAAACCTTGGGCTAATAACACATATAATATCAAAAATGTCATGTAATATTCTGATATAATTACCTTGTAGGAATGGTATCTTTAAATATATCCAACATTATCACACAGGTTTTATGCCAGACTTCTGGGGAGAACTTAGTTCCATTAGATATTACCAAATTCTCCAGGCAATTGATTCCAGATCTAGCTAATTGCTCATTGTCTTGTTTAACACACCAATGAAGTTGATTATAGAGTTCATCTAACAAAACCGTGTGTAATATGCTGTAATATTGTGTGAATACGTCAACAATGGCATATAATGCATGATTACATGTGGTCGTCATCCATTCTGCCTTCTGAAAAAATATAATGGTACAATTAAATTCCACTGAACATTCTCTAATGTTAGGACCAGAAAAGACATTGGAGAGCTATAGTTATGTAATAGCTTTTAAAATATTCTGTGAAATGTTAAAAAAAAATAATATTGTAGGCTGATAGAACTGAAATCAAATGCATTTACTTTACAATTTAAATCTGTTCCTTCTGATTTGTTTTATAAAATTTTAAGTTATTCCATAACAGTGGTTTGTGTGCTATAGCATTTAACAATATATCTACTTGTTAGATAGAACCAATATATATTACCTAGATAATCCAAATTCTTATGTTAATTCTTCAAAACATGCCAACTGGTATAGATATGGGATGCAATGCATGTTAATTGGAATTCAAAATCATCGATACTGTTACCAGTTTACCTCTTCTGATTAATAAATGGGACAAATTACAGGTTAAAACGTGGGTCACTGTGGACTATTCTTATATAATTTCAGCTAATCATTATAGTTATGCTTCTAACAAACAATCAAAAATAAAGATTTTATCTGACATATCCAGCAGATTATGGAAATTTACATGTAATTCAACTAACAAATAATGGCACATGCATTCCATTGTTGATTAGAAGCATAAATAAAAGATTGCAAATCGACTATTTTCAGTGACTCCAGTGACCTATTTGAGCCAAAAAAGTTTTCTGAAGAGGTAAACAAGAACTCAAACTTCAGCCTATGCTCCGTATAGGTATAATTAGCACTAAGCAATTACAGACTCAGTATGTTTCTTGTATTTTCATTAAAATGTACTTAATGAATAGCAAACACTGAATGCTTACATATCTTTGAGAGGAAAGAGGAAACTGAAAATATCAGAAAAGAAAAGGTCACTGAACGATGCAGATAATCAAGACAGCATTCAAACATGGAACACACGATACGACCAAGCAATTCCACAAAGGAAATTTTACTGTAAGCCAAACAAGTGCTAATCTAATATATAGTTTGTAAAATGTAATAATGTTAAATAACCCAAGTGCTGGCCATTTAACATAAATTTAAGTTAAAAAATAACAAAAAAAATAATGTTGACATATTATTGAAAACACTTTTAATGAAAATTTCTTACCATAAATTTCATAAAGCAATTAGGTTATACATTACAAAAGTTGAAGAATGTGTCCATGGGACACAGATGCCCCCGCTAAATAAAGTCCCAAACAGGAAGTAGTTGGTCGACAGGTCTGAAAGTCGCTTAGGACGTACAAGTTGTGATACTGAATTTCAAATTGTTCTCATGTACGGTTTCTGAGAAAAGCTTGACGGAAATTTGGAGGGACGGACTGACAGACAGATGGACGGACATGAGTAAAACTTAAGGCTCCCCGACATGTCGTCGCGTGGCATAAAAAATGGCTTTTTTACCTCTTATATCTCAAAACCCATAAAAGATAGTTAATATCAACCAATCAGATACTCATACCTAACACAAACAATAAAGAATAAAATGAATGAAAACATGGGTAGCCAAGAAATACTGCAGACAAATCTATTCTACAGATGGATGGACTGATTGATGGATGTTACTCAAATATAGCACCCATATATTTTATATCTGAGGGGTATAAATGTTCAAACTATGTAATTAGTGAAAACACAAATTAGACCCTTTCTGAAGCTTGTAAATCTGTAACAGTAAAAACAGGAGAAAACATTGACAAACACTAATTAAGATATAAAAATAAAAGAAGAATGTCTATTGGACATCAACCTCAGCTAATTACCCAAGGTCATTAATTTTAAATGATTTGGACAAGGCATTCTCAAGTTGTAATTTGTAAACCACGAAATAAACCACCAATTTAAGCATTATAATGGGCCATAACTCTGGAGCCTTTTAGTTAAGTTGGTCAAATTTGAACTCAATGAAAGATTTTACAAATAGCCACAGCTTTCCCAAGTTATCATGTGTAAACTGATTTCATATATACCTACAGGACCAAATCTATCACCCCCACACAAAAAGTTTCCCAAATAATTGAAATTAGATAAATTGGCTCTTGATGAATTTGACTGTAAACTTATTTTAGAAAAACAATGTTCAGCAATTATTTTTCTGAAATGGTAACTCGATTGTCTACAGACAGACGACTCGATCACGACAGACTTATACCTTAATACAAATGAAAATACATTACAGCCTATTAAAAAATGATAAAGGTACGTGTATACATAGTAAAGTTAACCTTTCAAAAAGTCAGTATTTTTTTAATTCCTTTTTCCTTACAATTAAACTTGTATGTTTTATTTATTCTTCTAAAAATATCCAAGTTGAACTATGATGTACAAAACAATGGATTTAGTTACATTTATACACAGATACTAGTAGATTTATGCATTAAAAATGTCTTTTGGAAAGGTTAAATATATACCATATACGCATGTTTTGTTATGAACACAAGAGTTTATTTTACAACTTACTTTTAATTACGAACATGCCGCAAAATACATTATACAAGCATTAAAAGCTACAATCTTGGTTGTTAAATAATTGCATAATCTCCAAAAAATAACATCTTTACTAAAATACCATTCCCAAAAAACTATACAAAGTTACCTCAAATTCCTGATGATTTAACAAAAACCAATATGTAATATTAAGGACATGTAAAATTGCCTGACAATGTGTGATTTTGGATTAGTAGTCATTCCATTTCTACAAGCAACCATATATTATTTAAAAAATTATATATCTAAAATGTCAAACTCACCCAAAAGAATGGCTGAATTTTAAACACAAATCAAAACCTAATACACTACATAAACTCAATTATTTGTTTATCTTGGAAAATTGAGAATAACCATTAAAAATCAAGCTTAAAAGAGAACTGTGCAGTTTATAGAAACTCTGTTTGACCACAGGGCAAGCTAATACCATAGGACACCATTATAATCAAGATGCAATCATTTAAATATAAAGTCACGAAAATATGTAGGGAGGAGGCTGGATACATACATTTTTGTTGATTATTATGGCATTACTTATGATAAATTTAGATAAAGTGAAAAACAATTAACTTCCTTTTTTCCTTCCCTAATACAACAAGCAAAATCTGTAGACTGGTATGTTTTTTAACAGCTTTATTTGAATAAAAAAAACAGAAACAAAAAGAAACATAAAAAAACCCCAAAAAACGAATAAGATTGATTTTGTCACATGTCAGATGAATTAGAAAATGTTTTATTTTGAAAGAGGGAAACAATTATGTCCTTCCACTGCTACTTTTATAGGTACTTAACAAATATTAAGAGAACATATTTACTATGGTTGGTGCATTAATTTTATTTGAATTTTGAATGCAAAGTATCAATAATTATTTATATTTTATTTGTGGAATTCTGGGCTCTTTCTTTATGACAAGAAAACTGGACTTGTGCAAGAAAATGATACATTTATCCAATATCAATTATTAATGAACTGACCACCTCAATAAATAATGTTTGGACTTTTGTTGTAATAGAAGCTTTTGCAATACTGGTAATAAAGGAATTTGGTTTTACCAATGTTTACACTTTGCTGTACCTTTTTTAAAAAAAATAATGTAATTGATGAAGCTTGAGTATAATAAAATGCCATCAGCATAATATAGTATCATACTGAAAATGAATTATGTATTTCTTAACAGTTTATTTCAGCATAAAACATGATAATGTCTCCCTAAAAAAATGGAGAATCTGTGCAGATATCATTTATTCTGACATTTCAAGTTAGACAGCCTGAGTAATACAAGGAATCAAATGCATCTGAGAAAAAAACTACAAAGCACAGAAATGTTTTTTACTAGTATAAACAATGAGAAAATTTGATAAATACTAAAACAGAAATTTCAAAAGTTCTTCAGTGTTTATATAAAGAAATGTGGTCTAAAAAGTGAACACTTTCTGCTTACGCTATAGTATCTATAAGGAACACTGTTGTAGGCAGGTAAGGAGGGTTTTCATTTTTTGTGTGTTAGATGTTGTAATGGCTTGTCAAAGCTTACTTACATAATATGATATCCATTTGAGATCCCTTTTCCAAAGTATTTTTAAATTTTGATATTCCTACTTTTGACTTATATCATTTGTTCTTTCTTTTTTTAATCCATATCAGGGTATTATATCCTGAACAGTGGGAACATTTCGACAATCATATATGTTTTTTTTTTTTAAAGCTTTCAATTGAATTGATGAGATTTAGTAAATTACCTTACATTGCGAAAAATCTAAAAAGGAGCTTTTAATATTTAAGTATTTTAAAATATAATTTCTTTTAAAGTTTATTTTTTATTTAAATAGTCTCATATTCCCTTTAACTTTTACACTGACAATTGTATTATAGTAGTGTTAAAACAAAAATACTGAAATTTTACCCTTTCAAAAGTGAGAAATTTCTTTATCCACAAATGCCTCATTTGTGGATAAAGAAATTTACATTGTCTTAGCGGCAAGTAAATATAGTATAAGATTGGCCCATAATACACAACATAATAATGTAACATAATTACAGGAAAAAAAATGGAGTCCTCTTGGATCTAAGAAGATTGTGCATAAACCATTCATCAAGATGAATATATATATGAATAAATAAGTTAAGCATTTAGATACACAGATATATGTACAAGTTGACCATGTTAATTTCATTGGCGATGATTGGACAAGACAGGAAAACACATGTATGCATCTGGTTAAACCATACATTGAAATGATTAAAATCAAATATTGTGACTTCTACTGTAATTCAAAGCATTATCTGCAATATATCTGAGAAATTAAAACTAAAGATTATGTCCCCTGAAAGTTTTGTTGTTAAATCAAAAGATGACTTTATAATGTAACATATTACAATAAGTAGTTAATTCACTTCAAATTTTTTTTCAAAACCTTAATTTACAGTATAAACACCAACCTCATTTTGTTGTTCTGGTAATTTCATGTTGTCAAAGATACGGAATACAACTTGGAATAAGTCAGCCCACCAATGACTGAGGAATGTATCACCGTAGGTCTTCATGATTTCAAACATAACAGTTAATCCTCTGCAAAATAAAAGTAATTTATATCAACTGAATGAAGTCCATGAAATAAGTAAATATTTTAAAACAAGACAAAGTGTTACGCAACAATGATGTCCTGCTTGACACAAATTGGTTAATTGACTGATTGATGTTTAATCTCCAGTAAGCAATATTTCAGCTATATTTCAGGACGTGAACAATTTTATAAATTGATAACATTCAACAATTAGAAACAAAACATAGAAACCTGTCCAACTAGAGTAAAACTGTAATCTCAAACAAGAGTATGAGGGTATATACACATAAAAATAACGTGATTAAAATAATAAAATATGAAATAACAGCATAGTTATGGTATTAGATTATATTTTATTATACAAATTCATTTCCTTTAAGAACTGTAGAATTTTGTCGCCAGTGACAGTTGTAAACAAATTAAAGTGAGAATCCAGATTATAAAAACGTTCCCAAATGTGGGCTACGTCAACACAGTCCATCAAGACATGCTTGATTGTATATGGACTGTTACATGGCACACAGTCGGGTCGTGGTTCACCATTTAAAATATAATGATGTGTTGTCCTAGTATGACCAAGACGAAACAGTGTTAAAACTACTTGGTCTTTACGACATGTATAAGTGTTAAAATTTTTGTGACACAAATTGGTCAACACCCATTTATTTCAAAATTCACTCAAGTTTGAAGTATCGTGTGCATCCCTACAGTGAGTGGATTCATCATGTTGCCACTATGTACCAAGTTTCATGACGAAATGAAGTTATCTTCAAACAAAATAGCTTCAAAGCAAAGGTAAACCTTAGGTGGGAAGGATGAACAAACAAAGGGTGAAATGAATTTACAAACAGAAAATGATTGGAGGGACATACAAATATTTTCTAATCAAGAGTGTTTAAAAAGAAATAAGCAATAAGTCAATAATATATATAACATCTTATTGGATTAGACTAACTAAAATTGTCTACTTTGTATGTCTTAATACCTACTCTACATAAGCAGAGGGTCTTGAGAGCCTGTGTATATTACCTTATATATATATTTATATAGGCATTAAACAACAGAATTCAATTTTTTTAGGACATCACCATTCATATACAGTAGAGCTTTAATCAGTTTTGCAGAGTCTAAGAAGGCATTTGAACAGTTTCCAGTATGGCTCTATGTTAAACTTAAGATGGCATCCATTTAAAATCTTGCATTAAAATAAAAAAAACGTAAACATAAGACAATACTGATTAGATCAAAGCATATTTATTATCAGAATTAGACTGATATAAAAAAGGAACAAAATATAACATAAATTTCCATGTGGCAACAGAATAAATAGTTTACCTGGTTCTTACATCTAGCTTGCATCTATTTATGACACAAGACAACTCAAAGAGAACGGGGAACCAGCCTCTAACCCAAACCCTGTCTTCTTCAGGGACATTTACCTCTTCACCACCATGGTCTCGGAACATCTAAATTAAATATGATGCCAGTCATATACAATATACAAGATATATTTTACACTATAAAAAATCACTAGTTCTTATCATCTATTTATACCAAGGCATAACATAATTAAAATGTATAACACACATAGAGGTATTATACACAAACAATCTAGTGTCCTTAGAACAAGTGATTTTTCTATATTATACACAGCACAGCAGATCAGATGATAATTTAAGCCAAAACAACTTATTACAGTAAGCATTTTTTATTTAATTTCCTTATTAAAGCAGACAAACAACCTGTTTAAATCTGCATACTGCAACTCAAATCAAATTTAATGTAAAGTGCACAATTTTGAAAAAATAACATGTTAAATTTTGATAATTAGGAAGTTTTCAATGCAACTATAAAATCAAACGAAATGAGGTAATAGTAGGAATTCTAAAATACTAAACTGTTCTATCTTCTGTTTTTTTTTCTTGCTCCCATTAGTTCAAGAAAAATTTCTGCAACATGCTTACATTATGGCCAAAACACCCACCAGTATTTATAAAAAAAGGACAACAGAAGTTGAAACTAAGTTAAGAAAATATATCTACATTCAATAGGTAGTAGTGAGATAGCCAGTCAAAAGGACTACGCTAAATAAGTACTTCTTTAGCTCACTTGGTTAGTGGGCTGGCTTGTAATACAGAGAACCATGGTTCGATTCCCCAGTTGTGACAATGTCTTATGCTCTTACATTACAAAAAAAATCGAAGAATGTGTCCATGGGACACAGATGCCCCCTGCTAAATGAAGTCCCAAACAGGAAATAGTTGTCCGACAGGTCTGAAAGTCGCTTTGGACATACAAGTTGTGATACTGAACCACCCTGCCAAATTTCAAATTGTTCTCATGTATGGTTTCTGAGAAAAGCTTGACAGAAATTCGTACGGACGGACATGGTAAAACTTAATGCCCCCAGACATGTCGTCGCAGGAGGATAACAAAATGTAGTTATTATAATTATTTAATCTAAGGAAAAGCAAAACTAATATTACTCACTTTAAATGTACTTACCCTGGGTTTTTCAGCTACATATTTAGCACAATTCCTGATCAGCCTAATAGCCTCCATACTAGTATCAGGGAACGCTGCATTACAAGCAAACTCTGATAAACACTTTACTGCATCCTGGAATGAGTCGATGATTGCCGCAAAATGCTGCTCAAATATGTTTACTGGAATACAAAGAAATAAATGTTCAAATTCTACTATGCTGCAATATCCATGTGTTCACAAAATCTAGGAACAATTAATTAAGAAATAATTCACGGAGGCTGTGGTTTATCATTGTTTTACCACGGGGTGACCATTTATGTCGTATTATTTTATCCCGAGCGATAGCAAGGGATAAAATAACGACATAAATGGTCATCACGTGGTAAAACTATGATAAATCACAGCCTCCGTGAATTATTTCTATTCTAATAAGACAATTAGAGTACATTTATAATATTTTCGTACATATAGAAAACATCATTTCCTCCATAAACTGGCTGTTCCGTCAATGTAACACACAATATATTGCAACTGATAATTATAGCGCATGTCGCTATTAATAAGATTTATACGTCATATGCAAGAGCTTTCTGGTGGGAGTTACAGTTTTGTAATTCGAACAGCCGTTTAAAACACGCCCTTCTCAGCGCGTGTTGCTCATAGATAAATCATTTTTTTCTGAAAGCCTTTAAAGCACGTCATATTAGAATATATTTTTTTGAATAAGTCATTGTCAAATTAATGGCTTGCATTACTTAACAAGAACCAGCATAAGTAAAACTGGTCACAAAAGGACCAGAATGGCAATAATTGGAATTTAATTTATACAAAGATTAATGGCAGCTGAGAGGAAGTTTAAATGGTACAATAATTCATACAAGTACCACAAACTTGTGCCCAATCTCATTTTGCTTTCATAGTATGCAAATAAAATATGTTTAATATAATATCAAGATGTCAAATTTTAAAAGCAGGAAAATAAATCAAACACCAAACTTTTACACATGGAAAAGATGTATCAGTATGATAATATCCTATGATAATGTTGTAGAAAAATACACATCTACATGTAACGAGGATGAAAAATGTTAATAATGGAGGTTCCCTTCAGTTTTAAAAGATAGAAGAGAGAAGTAAGTAATTCTTTAATACTTTTGGCAGAGTTGTGACCAGGATAAAAAATGTGTTTTATTAACAAGGATTAATCAGAATTTGTCAGTTTTTTTATTAAAAGATATTTCAAAGATAGTTCCTCATCAATAATCTGAATATACAGTTGATTACATAAATAGATTCACATGTGTTAGGATATATACAAGTACTAAATTGTCATATTTTGGGGGTCTAGAAACTGTTTGAACACTGTGTTAATTATAAGGCAATATATGTAGAATGGAGCTCAGCTTGGGAGTATGAAAAAAGAAATATCAAGGAGCAATGAATGTTTGAAATTAATAATGACAATCAACTCAAGTAACACCGTTTCAGCTTATACATGTGTTCTATATCTATAGGTGATAAAAGAGTTTCAAAAGAATCAACAATACTATACATCATAAATGAAGAATATTAAATATGTTAGCAATAAACAGAAAAAAAAACAATAAAGGAGCTCAGCTTGGGAGTATGAAAAAAGAAATATCAAGGAGCAATGAATGTTTGAAATTAATAATGACAATCAACTCAAGTAACACCGTTTCAGCTTATACATGTGTTCTATATCTGTAGGTGATAAAAGAGTTTCAAAAGAATCAACAATACTATACATCATAAATGAAGAATATTAAATATGTTAGCAATAAACAGAAAAAAAAACAATAAACTACAGACACCTTTCACCATTTTTTAATTTGTGCAATTTAGTTCCACTTTAGCTGCTATAGCTTTAAAGTTACTTTTCAACAAGTGTGGACACAGAAAAACGTCTCGCCTGCATTCCGCATCAGTAACAAAAATAAATTTCATCAAAAGCATTATGTAAATAGCATTAGTTATCAGCAGCGGCCTGTATACCAAATATTGTCACCATACCATGCATAGTTACAGAGGAACTGGCCTAACACAAAAAATTTAATGTAGTTGCTTGACCGTGAAATTGAGGTCAAGGTCAAGTGACACCTACCAGACAGTCATGTACTATTCGTCAGCAACCTATATACCAAATATTGTCATCCTACCATGCATGGTTACAGAGGAACAGCAGTAATCCAAAAACTTTAACGTAGTCACTGGACCGTGAAATTCAGGTCAAGGTCACGTGGCACCTACCAGACAGTCATGTACTATTCATCAGCAACCTATACACAAAATATTGTCATCCTACCATGCATAGTTACAGAGAAACTGCCGTAACCCAAAAACTTCAACGTAGTCGCTAGACCGTGAAAATGAGGTCAAGGTCAGGTGACACCTACCAGACAGTCATGTACTAGCCATCAACAACCTATATACCAAATATTGTCATCCTACTATGCGTGGTTACAGAGAACTGTCGTAACCCAAAAACTTTAACGTAGTCGCTGGACCGTGAAATTGAGGTCAAGGTCAGGTGACACCTACCAGACAGTCATGTACTAGTCATCAGCAACCTATATACCAAATATTGTCCTCCTACCATGCATGGTAACAGAGGAACTGCCATAACCCAAAAACTTTAACATAGTCGCTGGACCGTGAAATTGAGGATAAGGTCAGGTGACACCTACCAGACAGTCATGTACTAGTCATCAGCAACCTATATTCCAAATATTGTCATCCTACCATGCGTGGTTACAGAGGAACTGTCGTAACCCAAAAACTTTAATGTAGTCGCTGGACAGGTGAAATTGAGGTCAAGGTCAGGTGACACCTACCAGACAGTCATGTACTAGTCATCAGCAACCTATATACCAAATATTGTCATCCTACCATGCATGGTAACAGAGGAACTGCCGTAACCCAAAAACTTTAACGCAGTCGCTGGACCATGAAATTGAGGTCAAGGTCAGGTAACAGGTGACTGACTGGCAAGTACTCATCATAAGCTACCTCTGGACCAAATTTGATGGACCTAGGGCTTGGGCTTACAAATATATGAAGCAAAATGTCCAAGTGTTTCCCCCTCCGCTGCCGGATTCCCATACATATGTCTCGCCTCCAGCGACTTTCGTCGCAGGCAAGACAAAAACTAAAATTTCTTTAAAAATTGTCAACAAAGGGCAATAACCCCTACAAGGAGTAATCAGATAATTTTTTACCAAATATGTGATTTGTAGGCACTGTCTTGGATCATTTTAGCAAATTAGTTTTTTTTTATTAAGTTATTAATTTTTTAAGATATTCACCAAAAAAATGTGTTGACCTATATTTTCTATTTTTAGTAACATAGCCATCTTTGTCTATGATCAATACCATAGATAAATCTGAAACTAGGTACTCTAAGGATGATTGTCGGCAAGTTAAAAAAAATGGCCAAGTGGTTTCAGAGGATAAGGGATGACCTTTGGTCCAGGTTGGCTAAAAAAAACTAACAAACTGTCACAGTTCAATATTCATAACTGCAAATAATAATACAACAATGAAAAGTATTTAATAAAACAAATAAACAATTAACTTAACAATATCATGTTAAATGCTACACACTAGGCAATATCACAGCAATTTATAAATGAAACCATGGAGGATGTGATGTAATGGCAGCTGGCAATAAGATAGACAAGGAATTTCAAAGCAAAAACACACCACACTACAGATAGATGACAGATTAATACAAAATTAAATGAGTTTCTTCTGAAAAAAATTATGGAAGATAGAAGTTACTGTAAAAAAACCCTCTAGATTTCTAAAACTAACTGAATGTTGTGCAGAACAGCTAACCTTTATCTAATGACCAGAAAAACAGGCCTTGTCCATTTGGGGTGTCAGTCACTGAAATCGTAGTACAATCACTTTAAAATGTTAGTGCACCTTAATAAGACTATTTTAAGTCAACTTGGTAGAAATTTCTTGTGTTTAACCATTTAGTATCTGTATTTTAAGTATTTAAATATGATGACATGTCTCTTGTCCAACATTTCTTACTAATACATTTAACATATTTATAGATTTTAACAGGAAAATCCAATAATGCATTTACTTTTACACTATGAAGTTAGTTGTAGAATCATTAATGATAAACCTACAGTTCCCTCATCTTTCATGCTAATTTCAAATTTAAATACTTTGTAGTTAATCTTGATAATAATGTTTGTCTTCAACTATACATGTAAGTGATTTGCAATTTCTAAAATCATTAATATAAAAAAAAAAATTTTGTCCACCTAATCAAAGGCAATTAAATCAAAACAAAAACAGCGGAAAAAAATATCTGATTTTTAAAATTTCATCCATTTTTAGGCTAATCAACAGTCTAGGTTACCAGTTCAAGCCTTACTACAGGCAGGGTGTGCTAAAGTGAGACATTTGTTTAGATCTACCAGTTAATTTGGTTTAGTGCTTGCATACAGTGGCCAAATCACAGTAACTTAGTCTGCCTTTTGTTGGTGTCATCATCCCCAGGCACCATGCACTGATACTTTTTTACAGAGGTATAAAAGCTGGAGCACCTTACAAAAACTAGCGACATTCAGTGTAAAAAATTGCAATACTTGTAAATTATGAATGGATTTTAGCACACCCTGTCCAAAGTTAGATTCAAACTTGCAACACCAGTGCTGACATGCTGGTTATCCATGTAAATCAGTAACTACTTATACCACTGCAAAAAAACATACACAATTTATTCAGATTTTTCCTGTAATCCATCATATTAATAAGTTCTATTCTATGTGTTGACAGAAAATATAAATGATGTATCAAATTTAGCATGCCTACTTCCAGCCTGTGAAAAAAACCCTCGACAAAATGGTTTTCAGCAGACATATTTTACCTTTATATAACGACTCCCTCACTTACGCGACTAACGACCGTGTTTTCTGTTCGTTTTGACCAAGAAAACCTGTCTAAAATGACTATCGGGACTGTTAAAATCATTAAACAATAAATAAACCCTGTCTGACGAAAAGAAGATTCGTAGACCATTGGCATTGTTGTCAATTATCAAGTTTCTTCGAAACGGAAAACTAAAGTATGAAGCCATCAAAAACTGTTTTATTATCTTAGAAGCAAAGTTCAGATTGCCCTGTAAAATTTGAATAGTCGTCAATGTCGTTATTCGATTTTGTTGTCATTCGGGTTGGAAATGATGATGTTTCTCATAACGGCGGGTTTATTGTATAATCACGCCATTTAGTTTTACAAAGGGAAATAATCCATACGAAACCGGTGTACACCGACTTGCACTTTCTACATAGAGCATATTGTTAAAACACAAGGAAACCAGTAAAACCGGTACAAAGAAAAATACAACAACTAAATGGGGGAATAAAGTTGACCTGCGGTAAAACAATCGGAAATCAAAACGCTCATTATTGTTGTTTATTTTGTACTTGCGTTATATACATACAATAAATGTAATATTTTATTGTTTACTTAATAAAACAAAACAATGAAGGTCTTCAATTCACTCTTTCACAAGCTGACAACATGACTTTGTTGATTGGTCTGCAAACATCATGACCTGTGTATAAAGACCCCCTGTCTTATGTGACCTTTTTTACAATTTCCCTTCAAAGGTCGCTTAAGACAGGTTTGACTGTATATGTTTTTTGTTTTTATAAACATTTTGTTTCACTAAATGCATGATTTGTTACATACTTACATATAATTTTACCAGTTGTCTGGAATGCCAGTTCTACTATAGCTTCATCATGATCAGAAGCAGCCAGATGAAAAACACTAAATATATTCTTCCAACCAGATTTAATATTAGCTGCCTGGGAGTTAACCATCTGAGCAACACATCTCACAACCATATCTCTTATTGTAGGAGATCTACAAAAAGCAAAAATGTAAGAAATTTAATGCTGTTTCCCTTTTTAATGTGTAGTTATCATCAGATATTGAAATGAATGACCATCTGGCCTATTTTTTATTATTCTAAAGAGATAATACAGTTGTTTTAGATTACTGCAACACTGTTTATCATAATAAATTTTCTGTTAATTGTGGCATTTACCTTTGATGTGTGCCCAATAGTAGTGCTTGTCTTGGCATACTGAGCCTGATGCAAACAATAACAGGTGAGTTCATTACAATGCATGTGTGGCTTATCACGGAGGAATCACTCCGACAAAAGTCTCTTTAAAATTGCTCTTTTAACAAATTGATTTTGATCATTGTTGAAACTTGTTTATGGATTTTGCTAAGATATCATTTACACTACAAATTACTCATGCACAAAATATAGGGAAATAGGTTTTTGGTAGTAGCTTTCTCCTAGGGAGTTCTGAAGCTATCCATAACTGGCTCACCCGAGATACCCCAATAAAAAAACATCTACCAAAAGCCAATTGCCTTAAACTCTGTATTTGTTATTTCTTGTGTTTATAATGTATTTATTTTTTTCTTAAGTCTTCCTCATGAATCATATGAATTTCATGTATTTAACTGCATCTGACATCGAAATAAAGCAATGAAATACATTCAACTAGTAGCATATGATTCTGTGAAAGTCATATGTATAATTGTTAAAATTCAAACTAGTAATGCAAGTGTCATTAATGGTATTTTGAACCCCTATGGAGAATTAAACACCTTCTAAAAAATCCAATTCCAGCTTTCTCTTTACTGCCACATGGTTCAAAGACCAAAATGTCCAAGGGTATTTTGAAGTCCCTTCATGGGAAACTGAACACCACATTTTGATGCTTACTTGAGAGGCAGATTTACTTGAAACGGTTTCTCAATAATATTCATTCAATTCAACATCATTATAAAATCATACCATAAAAAGGCTGTTAGATGTAGTTTAATCTAAATTGTGCCTAGCTATATTCATAAACTATACACACTACACTATTACCTGTACTATCACCCGGCTATTAACATAACATGGCTGGAATTTGCCTTAACAGATTACAACATTTGAATATTGTTAAGAATTTTGGTGATACATTCATAATTTAAAAAAAAAAAAAACTGGTTTCCATTTCTACATAACTGTTCTACATAACATAAAGTGATGGTTCTCACCCAGTACTACAGCTTCCTCTTCAAATAAAAATAAGATGTCATGACATAGATGAAAAATGGCTGAAAGTGGCATAACATAATGAATAATAAATAAATAATGTTCACCAAAATCAACTAGATATCAGAGAGATGGATTCCATCTCTGTGGTCCAGCCGACCTTGAGGTCAAGGTCAAAGGTCATCAACCATGGTATGCGACACATCGCCTTGATATTATCTATCAAAAAACTACCACAAAAGATAAAAAGTTAAAGCTCTGACACGATTAGTTGCAAATGGATGGACCGACAGACTGATCACTATAGGGCATCCACCACTAAGTGGCGGGACCCTAATTATAGAAATGTCATTTAAATACCTATTTCTTTTCATGATGTGTTCAAATGGTCTGAGGAAATCTTTCTGGAATCTAAAGTTTGAAAATTCTCCCTTTTCAAGGAATTTCATTGATAACTGTCTCAAGGAATCAACAGCAAAAAATGCTATATCTTCATTTGGATTACATCCAACCTTCAAGATAAACAGACATTGATTTAAAGTTGCAAAGAAGAAAATATAGGTCAAAACTACTGAAAGGATTAGAAAAACATTTTTTTTCAAAGTCTAAATATCATCAAGCATTTTTGTCACTGAAATTATAATTTAATTGACAATGGTGCATCAATAAAACATACAGAAAGGACTTTCATGCCGCACATTAGTCCGAGAATACTCTGCCGTCCAATGCTTTTTTGCATGGGAGTCAGAGAGATTTCCATACGCAAAACAGCTGATTTTGCGACACTGGTCTGAGTCGGCATATTTCATCATGTCCAGAAGTTATAAAACATTTTCGCCTAGTTAAACTATATATAATTCAGTTCTTAAGATATTTTTCTCTATGAATATAATCATCATACCTTCAATGAAGCTGACTTAAGTATAGGATTTAAGTCACGCTGTTGTCAGGTGTTTGTTCAAAATGACAGTAAAATGCCGGAATGTAAGGGTATCGATGAAAATGATCTTAGAAATGGACTTATTATTTGTTGTTTCAGGACTGTTCCATTTAGATAAACATAGCAACCCCACAATGCACTTTGAAATTGGGATAATCACAAATGGATGCCATTTATTATCTATTATGTTTCAGAATATGGAAAGAACTTTTAAACAACCTCTAATAGCTGCATCAGAGTATGCCTCATACATATTTCAATTAAACGACCCTCAGCAAGTCTCACCCTTGTAAAAAAAATCAAACACAAACAGCTAAATTTAGGTATTCTTGAAATAAAATTTAACATACATACTTTATTAAAATGATCACCCAGAATCTGCCAAATTCTTGACCATTGTAATCTTATTCTACCCATGTTGTAATAGGAAATTTCCACTATCTTAGTCAAGCTAAACATTCTGGGATGGTTGACATTAGCCAGTTCATCCATTGATACTTGACATAATGCTTTAACAAACTCCACTAGAAATATACAAGTAATATATTACTACAGAAGAAATTGATTGTTTGAGTGTTTTATGCATCTTTCAGCAATTTTTCAGCTTATCCTGCATTCCAGTTTGTAAATTAGAGAGGAATCCATAGTATAAGTATCCAATGAAATTCTCTGACCTTTGATAAGAAAATTGTAAAAAAATCTATTAGCAGCAGTAGTTAAGTTAAATCAAACAGGGGAAGATATGAATGAATGACGGGATTGCTTTATTATATGATTAAAACAAGTCACTTATTCCATGACACATGCTGAGAATTCTAATGTTACATGTATATCTACTGGTCTGATGACAGTATTAGATACTATATAAATACAGTACACTATAGGTGCATTTTACTTTTTTCACCTGTCCATGACAACAAGGTGGACAACACATCCAATGTGTCTTAATTAACTACTCCATGGAGTAGATGTAGGTTTTCTTCTTTATCTTTAACTTGCAAGCATAATCCATAGAAAATATCAGATAAGAATATTTGTTATAAGAGGTCATAGAATATGGCATTCTTCAAATACTGGAGGTATATTATATTTATTTTTGAAAACCAATACGTCAAAACCAAATCGTCCTCGTAGAGCCACTTTTGAAATTTTAAAACATTTGTGAGACAAATTAAAATCGAAACAGGTTATTGCAATTGGGCTCTATGGAATCAAGAACTTGGTGAGACCTTTTAAATGTCTACATTTTATACCTTGATATTATTATTTTGTACACAATATGGAAATACATGTTCCACATCACATACAGACTGCTTGCAATAATCTGATTTCTCTGTGGACAGGTGGAAAAAGTGAAATTTGATCTTATATTCACTTACGGTCTATATGTAGTCTGAATCTATTTTTTTAATCTGTGGACAGGTTGAAAAAGTGAAATGTGATCTTATATTCACTTACTGTCTATCTGTAGTCTGAACCTTTTTTTCTATTCATTTTAGCCGTTAAACATTCAGTAAGATTATAATAAATATTTTTCTAAGAGGGCCAAGGAATATATTGCTCTTAAAATTTTATCAACAACAGCTTTGGTGAAAATGTTTTGGTAAATAACTGATATGCCATCTTGTGCTGATCAGTAGTCCTGAGTTATTTATAGACATACCAATAGCTTCTCCATCCAGTTTGACTGAACCAGTAAATATTCTATCTACTGCTACAACAACACTCTGTGAACTCGTCTCACCCATCTGTTCCTGAAGGTTTGCCAAACGTTTAGAATCTAATCCCCCTTTGGCAATTACTGACAATATAAAAAAAACCATAATGAGCATGTCACATACCCAATGCTCCCACATACCTATCAAGTTCTATTAAAGTTTTGAGCATAAGCGCTTATCAGAGTTATTTCATACATGTATTTTGAGAATTTATATGTTCAAATGGGCATAAATCTTACAAAAAAATATGTAGTCATAATTTCCTGTTAATAAAGACAACGATGGTGTCATTTATTCCTACCAAATCATAAAATGCTAACCAGTAGTTTAAGGGGAGAAGCATTTACAAGTTGCTTCATACATATATTTTGAGAAATTTCTATGTCCAAATGTGCATAACTCCTACAAGTTATCATATGATAACTCTTATGTTGATATGCACAACTATATATGGAGTCCTGTATTCCTACCAAGTTTCAAAAATTCTGATCAGTAGTTTCAGAGAAGTGCAAGTTCAAAAGGGGAATAATTCCTACAAAATATATCTGATCGTAATTTCCTGTTGATATGCACACCTACATATTTTATACTGCATTCCTACCAAGTTTCAAACCATTTTGATCAGTAGATTCAGGGGAGTTGCATTTACAAGAATAGGAGTGACGGACGGACCTATCAAAGACATTATAACCCTTATAAATAAATTTGTTGTTTGGGGTATAAAAAGGTTGCATTTCGTTGGCCCGAAAGATTATAGTTAATACTTTCTTCCAATATGCATTCAATGTTCTCTTCATGCACTGTATGCGTTAACCTTTTTCTGTGGTGCAGAAATAGTTACTTAACAACTTTAGGTCCTTGGATATCTTATTTCATGGTATGCTGTAATCAGCTTTTATGATTAAAAGATTGTCTGATCAGCTTGGGTGAGTATTAAAATCACATAGATTAAAATGATAGAAATCAAATCACTTGTTGTAAGAAAACTGGATTGGGTGCATGCATCATAACATATTGTGTAAAACCCAGTACATGTATTGATGCATTAAAGGCAGACAAATCCTATGTCTTACAATAAGCAAGTGACTAGTAAAATTTAGAAGTAAAGTGCAATCTTAACTTCATATTAGCACATTTACATTTTACTGTAAAAGAATCTGTATAAAACAGTTGCATTTTACTTCAATAAATATTACTTGTATTTATTAAGCTATAAACCATGTAGTAGATTGTTTGTGTTAACTGGGTTTAATGCATTTTTAGACATTTTTGATTAATTGATTCTTTATTGAGAGGAATTTCAGTTCTCATGCTTATGTTAACCATGAATTAAACAGACATCTGGTGCATTAAAATGATCATGCATGTGGAGTAGAATAAGAACTGCTTCTAAAACATTACTGTTATATTGGCTCAAATTGGTACATTGAAGTTTTAGATACATTAAAAAGGTATAAATGTCACAAAAGAACACACAAAACAACAGTTTACCCTACCTTCAGGATCAAAGGCCTCTATAGGGTGTCCTCCCTGCATTTCTCCATGTTTGGGTGCTGATTTGCTTGGTTTTACACCTGTACCAATTAGTTGGGCTAGCTCCAACTGTGAAATACATCTTAAAATCTACAAAATCAAAAGAGCATAAAACAGAGATAGTTGATTCCTGACTGGACACTCGCAATGATATACATTTTTAAGAAACATGGGGATTCCATATAAAAGATATAAAATTAAAACTTGTGCTATTTTTAGAACTAAATAAGATTCATGCCGTGTTGTAGTATAATAAAGAGAAATTGATCATTTTTCTGAGGGCAATATTTCGCAATGAGACTTTTCAGACTGGTTACCAAACGAGTGAATACACACTGTATGTGTAAACTCATTTATTAGCATTTTATTCCAGAAAAAAATACATCCTGACCCATGTGTCTGTGGGTACTTCTAGAATATCCATGTGTATGAAAAATCCTTACCTCTAACCAAGATTTTCCTAGATAATTTCCATCTGTATGTGCAACTGAGATCAGTGTTTTGATAGTATCAATATTTTTAGTTTTCATTTCAGTTAAAGGGGAAGCAGCTGTAAGCAAGGTGAATCTGGCTAAGGCTTGTACATATGCATCTCTCTCAAGCTGTAAAATATACATTAGAAGTACATTTATACCAATAAAAATTTTCAATGCTGACGTACTCAGTAAAATAACTATAATTCAATCAAATCCTGTAAATTAATAACTTAAGATAGAAGCTAAAACATTACAACAATTTCGTCGTTTTGTTTCCTTCATTACTTTCATCAGTATAAATCCATGTACTATATTACTGATTGGACCTATACTTACACTCAGAATGTGTAGCACTAGTCAAGTTTATTAACATAAATCAGGACATAAGCAGTTGCAGCCATATTGTCCATTTGTATATAAATAAAGTAGACATGTATTTTTTGGAAAATACCATATTTATGGGTTTATCAGCTCAAATCCGTACAAGGAGGAGTTAAATGTATAAAAGATGAATGAGTAAAACATTTACTGTACATGGTAATGACTGCAGGATAAACATATACTGTTGATTTTACCATAATTTGAAATATACATTATGTCCTATTATGATATCTTGATGCAAAATATATTCTCCAAACTTATTTTACCTCCATGCGAAATATACATGATATCCTAATTGCACATCTTATGCCATCTAAGCACAGCAAGGCAATATTGACATCATCACAGTCTTGTAGACCAACACTGAAGGCAGCAAGGAATGGGGTCCAGGCCATCTATAGCACAAAATAAATGTAGAATATTTGTATACAACATGATGACAAATTGCATATGATTATCTTTTAATAATTAAATCAAATGGTATAATATGCGTTGTTATCAAATTGCAAAAAAATACCACAGTAAAGTATTATATATATGCATATATTTTGAAACCATTACCGTCACACTTCAGTTTGACAAGAATATTATGCTTCTTTCAGTGAAATAGTCACTGTCTGAATTTACTGTCCTTAAATTCCAAAAATGGTTCAATTTTTTTTTATTTCCATGGTTCAAATGGCCTTATAACATTCAGGATTTTGATGATAAAAGCTCTACATCTTAATTACATGTATTTAGATTTTAAATATATTTTGGATTTGAGCATCATAGATGAGACTTGAATAGATGAAACACACATCTGGCATAGTAAATTATAACCTTGGTATTTTTCATGACGTTTCATTTGACTTGTACAATATTAATAAGATTTTAGCAGATTTTAAACAAAATAAACATTAACACAAGAAAATAAAATATTTACCTTGAACATTGGTCTAACATGTTCAAGATGTGTAGCACTGGTGAAGTTAGATTCGACATGACTAACACTTTCCATCAAGGCTTTAGCAGTTGCAGCCATATTGTCCATTTCCATATTATATAACATTCTTCTCTGTTTGTCACTTGTGATATCTTCTAAAAAAAATATAAAACAACTAATTGTTTGACCTATTATAATAGCAGAACATTTTGTCAAACAATATTTTACAATTAAAGACTTACATATAGGTCGCTATCAGGATTTATCAGCCAGAGAAAATGTAATATTCACTGAGGCACTAGGCAAGTGGAATATACATTTTTGAGGGCTGATAAATCCTGATAACTCTCATATATCAAAGTCAGCAAATGTTTTATTACAAGAATAAAATCACCATCTTCCTTGATTAGAAAAACAAAGGATTCTACCACACAACTGTATGTTTGGATCTATTTTAAGAAAAAAATCCAGGTCGATATTGGATTCCGCATTACCACTCACTGTGCAACGGAATCATGCAGTGGACAAAAAATTCCAAATTTTGATGCAATTTTGGTACTGTTGAGATTTATCATGACCTGAAAGTTATTCTTAGAAAAATCAAAAACACGCAAAATTCTATTCATCTAATAATATGTTTACAGGTATTTCTTTGACATTAAAATGCAATGATACAAAACAACATTGAAATCCCATTCAAGAGAACTTGTTTTGGAGCAAATTATTTCATTTAACATATTTACAGCATTAAAATCAAATGAAATAGAATATTATGTATTTGTTTACATAGTACATTGACTAAAGTGCTGATTCAATCTCAATCAAGTCCCTATTTGAAGTTCAAGCTCATACCAACACATCCTCATATGATAAAGCATCAACATGCAATATAGAAGCCTATGTTATTCCAAAAAACATAATGTGTGCAAAAAATATTAATTAAATTTTGAAAGGACAGTTCAAGGTCAAGGGTTGTCCACGATGGTACACAACATAATGTCATGTGATATCACTCCAACATGCCAAAATGTTTACAACTGTAATGAACTTTAATCTACAATACTGTACAGAAGACAAACTTACTTCCAGATTTGTTGGGCTGGGATTTGAAAGCTCCTACTTTCATTTTGATTTCATTGCCAGCTATTTCATCATATATTCCAGACAGGTAGTCTTCAGGTAAATCTTTGCTGTCATTTATACCACGATTCATTTTGATATATTGCTCTTTAGTCATTTTGTGTCTGACCTGAAGATAACAATAAAAATAACAACACACTGTTCTCATATACACTGTGATCATAAGCAAAATTTTTTCAAAAAATTTGAAACAAAAGACTTTAATAGTTAGTTTTCTCTTTTTTCCATTAAAACTCTCAAGTTATTTCTTTCTGTGACTGTAGTACTCGATTATCTCTGTGTAAAAAATTATGGTTAAAACTGATGATAGAAACAATGTGATATGTTTTCAAAAAGAACAGGATACTCTGACATGATATCAAAATTAAAGTCATTTTTATAAATCACTAAGCATATTTATTTCCAAAATAAACCAGGACACCAAGGGACATAATTATTGATAATTGTTACCTTAATCTCATGCAGTATTGTAAAACTATCAACCATTTACCAAAAATAGTAACAAAGCTAAACAACGAAAACTAAAATTGTTCAAATATCAACAACTTAAAACAATCCAGTTGTAACCAATCAGGAGGTAGGGAGACTAAGTATAAATGGGAGCCGCCTGACCAAATATTAATCACATATAGCTACAATATCAATTTATATCCACACTTTTTTTAGAGAAGTCCATATATATTACCTGGGAACTATGTAAATCAGTTGTCAGCATTATAATAGAGTAGGCTAATACATAGGCTGTGTCTGCACTAGCAAATATCCCATTGCTGAAAAATATTTGAAGGATGTTAGATTAAATTATAAATATGATTAAACCTCACATAAAAAGACACTTACTGATTTGCACAGAGTATACCAAATGACGTTTAAAAATGTAATGTCTTGCTAAACAAACCAGAAAATTTGCATGTAGGTGATGACAACCTGAAACTGGTAACAGAAACGGTGACACAATTTTATTGTCACCCTCGAGAAACCCAATTCATTAAACCTCACATGATCAACAACTGGAAACCATCTGCATTATTTACATTTACAAATTATGACCAGGAATGAATTTTCGAAAACAGAGATATAAGAAATAATGTCATTCAATAAGCATGTTTGGGTCTATGTTGATTTGCTGGTTTAATAAAAAACAATTGTTGCTTCCAAACAAGGTGAACATTCAAATTGTTTAATCGAGGTGGGCAGGGCCCTCATGAAGACAACCTATCAAGGGCAAACAATTTGAATGTTTACCTTGTATGGAGGCAATAATTGTTTATTATACGCCCACAAACTTGTTTGGGGGAATATAGGAATCACCCTGTCTGTCTGTCTGTCTGTCCACATCCCTTGTAAGCGTTTCTCCTCCTAAACTGATTCACAGATTTTTATGAAACTTTACATGAAGGACATCATATGTAGATGTGCATGAAGAATTTTCATCACTGTCAGATATTATTCAGGGGAGATAATTGGACTTAGACTTTTTAAATATAGTATTCAGTGGGAGACCTCGTAAGCGCAACTTCTCCTAAACCGCTTGATGAAATTTAATGAAACTTAGCATTAAGGAAGTACATTATATGTAGATGTGCATGAAGGGCTTTTATTGACCTCGGATATCATTAAGGGGAGATAATTGGACTTGAAAGCGATGCGGGGGGTATCGCTTTGTGAGCGTGCTAACAGTCCACACTTGTTATACCTAAACTACAAAAAATACATATTTTAATAAAAGACTGATGATTTGTGTATTTATAAGCTGACCAAATCTGTTTTCTCTTGCCATTTTTCTCTATATTGCTAGCAGGAGACAATTTGCTTTCCGGCTTGAAAATTCTAAATCATTTCAGGACCAATTTCTTGTAAGACATGAGAAAAATAGATTTTATATTTTAGTTTATAGAAACATCCTAATTGTCTTATTATAGTATATATTTGTAAGGCATATTAATTCTGGATCTCCACCTCTTAAGAAGGCTCTAATTGTCACCCTTAATGATGAAAATTAAAGCATTTTTGGTCAGTTTTAACATTAGTGTATTAGTGGACAATTTGGATAACAGGAGAAAGGTCACAAATACATGAAGCACATCTTTAACATACTTGAATAAAAGTAAGGAAAGCAGAAGGTACCAAAACATGATAAAAAAATAGGGCATCTAATTGGACATTACATGATACCCTGCCACATTGCATTGTTTTAAATATTCATGATCACATTTTACTAATTTACAAAACAGCCTATATGAACAGAATGGTAACAGTCCATCTCATAAGACAATTTTTACCTTGAATTTGGACCAATAGAAATAAATTCAAATTGGTCTCATTACAAAACTACAAATGGGATTGTGCTGAAAATTTAAATTGGATCTTTATTTTATAGTACCTAACAGCTTTGAAAGGTTCTAACAAAATCTGTTTTTCAAGTAATCTTTTGACAATGTTTGTTAATTGGCATGACCCAATCCTAACTCTTACATATGAGAAACAATGACATGAAATAAATGAAAACCTCTTATTTTGGCAAGATAGCGCACATTGCAAATCAAGTCATGTTTATGTGAATGTTAGGTGGATGAGGAAAATAGGGATATATTTTTGTTATAAACTCTTCCTAGTTTTTAATCAAAATCTTCAAACTTTCTAAATGTTGGTACACATATTGGACCTATGCACCTACAAAGAAGACACATTTGAAGAACTTTTTTGAATTATTTCTATTTTAAAAGTATGGGTTTTTTTTTCCCAGGATATTATTTGACATAAGCAACTTCTATTAAGAATATTTTTAAAACAATTTTTCAGCAATTTTTTAATGTTTGGTCACGTATTTGTTCTTGTTATACACTCACGGGTCAAAAGTTTTTCCGCAAAATGGCCGACGTCATTTGCGTTCATCATCAATGTGATAATGTTTCATCAGTTTGCGTAAAATCAGGCACAACTAGGTCAAAACCTTTTTGGTATTTTACAGTCTATTAATAAAACTTTCCGGAAATCAGAATGTAATTAGAGTTGTCGCTCTTTTATTTACGTGTCGTCTGCTTTTTCGAGATGGCTCCTCGTGGTAAAGAGTTGAGTACCGACACCAAAGAGTTGATCGTAAAATTAGATGGAGATGGATATAGTGGAAGAAAAATTGCTGTATTGCTTGGAATTAACCCATCTACCGTTCAAAAGTTTCTGAAGCGCTTCGGCTCCGTAATTCTCGAGAAAACGCACAACGTAGTCGACGGCCAAGAAAATGTAATGACAGGACGGACAGGCAACTTTTACGGTTAGTGAAAACAGAGCGCCGAAAGAATTTGAGAGATCTTACAAAACTTTTAAATGAACGAACGCCGGTTAAAATTAGTGAATCAACTGTGAAGAGGAGATTAAAGTTTTACGGATTTAAAAGAAGGGTTGTGAAGAAGAAATTATTCATCAGTGATCGGAACCGTTTTAGGAGGAGGGCTTGGTGTCGTGGAAAGCTTCATTGCACGGTAAATAGTTACTGGAAAAAGATTATTTTTTCGGACGAAACTCAGATTTGTATTGGTAAAAACAGCAAAGTACATATATGGCGAAAAGACGGTGAACAGTGGTTTGAATCTTGCCTTGGAGAAAAGAGTGATAAAACTGCCGGTCCCATCGTGAGTATCATGTTTTGGGGGTGTATTTCCTTTGATGGTGTTGGCACATTTGTACCAGTTAATGGAACAATAAATTCACAAAAGTATACAGATATCTTGGATGAATTTCTTTGGCTGGTTGTAACAAAAGTTTTTCCAAATAAACCATGGATATTTCAGGACGATAATGCTACACCCCACCGCTCTCGTCATACTGTTCGTTGGAAACAAGACAACAATATTCCCGGAATAACCTGGCCTGCTCAAAGCCCTGATATTAACATTATAGAAAATATCTGGAGATTCATGAAAATTCGCTTACAGAAGGTGGTTCACAGGATCAAAACCAAGGATGACTTGATAAGTGAGGCCAAACGTATTTGGATGTCTATCGATTCAACATTCATAAAATCTTTATATCAGTCTATTCCAACTAGAATTCGTCGTGTTTTGAGAGCAAATGGGGCAATAACAAAATACTAAGGTAAGTTGTTTTTATTGAATCAAAACAATACTTATTTATTAGCTTTTGTCCAGCAAACAGGTTGTACTCGTGTATAATGACGTCGGCCATTTTGAGGAAAAACTTTTGACCCGTGAGTGTATAATACAACAGTATGATTGTTTAAACTTTTTTTTGTAAATAAAACCAGAATACAACATAAAATATTTCTTTTCACCCAAATTTTTGTTCAAATTGGAGCTGGCATGACTGCTGTATTGCAGTGAAAAGATTTCTTAAGTTATGTAATTTTGACAAGTTGGTTGGGGGATGGCAACAATATACAATTTTGGTACAACCTTCCAGGTGTTAATCTATACCAAGTCTGCTTCTAAATAGGGAAGATAGAAATGTGAAAATTTACTTACAACAGTTGAAAGAAAAAATGAAAAACAATGTCAATAGCTCACCCTGATGTTTAAGTGTATTATGTCCTACACATCAAGCAAAAAAAAACAACATAAAAACCCGGTTTATAACTGGATGAAAATTAAACAAAATCCCTAAGTTTAATACAGATTTTGTTCTTTTGGACCTTTTCAAAACTATGTACTTGATCTAATTGTGTGTCTAGTTTTAAAACATTGTAACTGTGCAACAACAAAGAAAAAAAATATTCATACTTAATATTGCAAGAAAAATATCTGGATGCAAATTTTTCCATCAGTCTGTCGATTTTCTGAGATTCCCCAGGAAGTCTAAAACCTTCCAGAAATCTTCGTAAAGCTGGGATAAATTCCATCTCAGTAAAATCTAGCTGGTCAACATAGGCATACATTACTTCTTTCATCAATCTGAAAATCAGACCATATTAATACATAACTGTATGATATATTTAAATGAGTTTATTAAGAAATATTAATAATGAAAACAAGTGTGGACACAGAAAAATGTCTTGCCTGCATTCCACATCAGTAACGAAAAATAAATAGCATAATATCATTAAAATATACAATGCATGGTTACAGAGAAACTGACCTAATCCAAAAACTAAAACTAGTAACTGGACTGGTCAGGTGACACCTACCAGCCAGTCATGTATATCAGCAACCTATATACCAAATATTTTCATCCTACCATGCATAGTTACAGAGAAACTGCCCTAATCCAAAAACTTTAATGTAGTCGCTGGACAGTGAAATTGAGGTCAAAGGTCAGTTGAAACCTACCAGAGAACTACTACCTTGGTCCAAAAACTTAAACAGTCACTGGACAGTGAAATTGAGGTCAAGGTCAGGTGACACCTACCAAACAGTCATGTACTATTCATCAGCAACCTACATGTATATAACAAATATTGTAATCCTACCATGCATGGTTTCAGAAAAACTGCCCTAATCCAAAAACTGTAATGTAGTCGCTGGACCCTGAAATTGAGGTCAAGGTCTGGTAACTGACTTACAAGAATCATCATAAGCTACCACTGGACCAAATTTGATGGACCTAGGGCTTAAGCTTAAAAAGATATAAAGCAAAATGTCAAGTGTTTACGCTGCTGGATTCCCATATATATGTCTTGCCACTCCAGGGACTATCATCGCAGGCGAGACAAAAACTACCTCACAATGATTAAAGTTGTTGTATTTTCTGTGTACATGTATACATGTTTACACTTACTTTTCATTATCTCCAAGAAAGTCTCCAACAACAGTCTGTAAATAAGAAAAAAGTTTGGTAAAATAGTTTGCTCTTTTGAAATATTATGTTGGGAAAACAAACCTATTGAAAATTTTGTTATCTTCTAAATGACAATACAAAACTTTTGTTGCAGAAAAGCACTTGTAATAACTCAAGGCTATACTGACTCCATTTTTTAAATTTTAATTTCTGGATTTGTTTAATATTCTTCAAGGATGATAAGTCTATGTAGACTATGAAATCTTTGTGGACTATAGGTCTAATTAACATTTTCTACATTGGCATATAATGTCAATTGCATCCATTTAAAGTAAAAAATTATTCACTTGTAGTCCAAAAGAAAATGTACTATACCTGCAGTAAAGATTCTGTACCAAATGATACTTGTAATAATCACTTTGCTTATTAAACTGTCATCTATTTTCCACTGGGTATTGATGATTGTTCCCTGAATTACACCCATAAACTGCCCAGCGCTTCCCTTCTCGGTAAAAAGCCTGTTCACAGTCAGTTTTTTTTAGTACCGAGCTCTTCTAGTATGTTAAAGACCCCTTTAGTAGAAGTTAAAGAAGCATAGGCCCAATGTAGTCGCTACAAATGCTAAATTTTCTGTTCCTACCCACATTAGTCAATACCCTTTTATTATTTTACTTGTACTCCGCTTGAATATACTAAAATACTTCTCACTGGACATTAAGTCAATTAAATTTTGTTCCTAATTTCCTATTTCTAACCACTTAAAATGCAAAACTTTACCTTATCAAGCCTTTCGTCACTGTGAAACCATTCTGCAATATCATCAGGTGTATTGCCAAGGAGTCCCTGTTCTTGTAAGTAAGCTAAACCCTTCTTTGGCTTTTTGTTAAACCTGTGAACATTGGTTATCAGTATTGTTAGAATAAAAAGATTATACAATATACACAGTTCGAATTTCAAAACATACATGTACCATATTTTACGGTTTAAAGGCCAAAACAGGGTATAGGTCGAATAGCTATTTTGTTAGCAAAATTTTGGATTCAGTTTCAGATACGCTAAAGTAGCATATAGGTTGACCAGACTGTTGTTATGACAAGATTTCTAATTGGTACTGTGGACTAGCTGGATGTAAATTGCTGACCACAGACATGTGGCAAGAAATGCTGATTGGCACTTAGTACCCAATTAAGTTGACTCTGTACTTGAAATAATGGTGTTTTGATAAGACATTATATATCTAGATATTAAGTAATGTATCATATACAATAAATAATCGTTAAAATCAATAAGGAGTTCTATATGTATTTCAATAGTTGTTGATGCTGGTGGATTTAGACTTGTGAATGGAATTTTACACTAAATGTAAGTCACTGTATCCAAATGTGTCAACTATAAAATAAGACTGACATTCTGTTATTCCACCATCAACTCCCCCACTATCCTTCTCAAACCTGTCCATCCCAACTTATATCAAACTATAACCAGATATGCAACACCCAGGCAATAAAATTTTCATAAATTACAGATCAATTCCATGTTCCATGATCTCTTTTTGTTGTTTCAGATTCTCAAACTGTTCTGGGTTATCTAATGGTTGACTAGGAAGCTGAGAACTGCTGTTGGAATTCAGGGAATTAGAGCTTCCGTAGCTTGTCATTGTTCCCTTCCCAGAATCACTATCAGTTTCTGTAAATGGTTTGCTCTCTTGACCTGTTTATCAAAAGAATAGATTACAACTATCTATGTATTATATGTTGACACATGAAAATTACAGAATGTACTTTAAACAACTAAGCACAGGTTGGGGTCATTTAAAGTGAAACGCTCATTCTCTGAGATGCTGAAAAAATGACCTATCAAGTTCCATAAAATTCTGATCAGTATGTTCAAAAAGAAGTACTTACGATTCTAAATCAACGGGGCGTAACTCTATAAAAAGAATAAGATCATAATTTCCTGTCGATATGCACAACTACATATGGTGTCCTTCATTCCTACCAAGTTTAAAAAAATGCTGATTAGTAGTTACAGATGAGTAGCGCTTACAAGATTAGGATTGACGGACCCAATAAAAACATTATATCCTCCGCAACACTGTTTGCATGAGTATTAGCAATGACTTTAATATCTGACCTTGTAAAAACAGCCTTGACAGTTCTTTAATTGATATAAAAAATCCAATTGGTAAGTCACTTACTTTTTAATAACCTCTGTTAAAAATATGGCCACGAAAAAACCAAAAGAAATGCAATGCAGACTTTCAAATAAAAATGGGTAAGATCATTTTAAGAAAATTAATTATTACCTAGATTTGACAGTGAATGAGGATTAACATATAAATCTTTGCTCCACTCAACTAAACATTTCATTATGGATACTAGACATTCCAGTCCTTTAATTCTAATACTTCTCTCCTGATTTGGTGTAGCACCTAAAATAAAATACAGTTTTTTATTGCTTCGTTGTTTATAAGACCAAAATAAAGGGCTCTAGTCAAATAATAAATTTCAAATGCTGTTAGCACCTTAAATTAACTACTAAGCTAATATAGTCAAAGTTGATTGACTGGTTTAAGTTTAAGGCTCAGCAGGCAATATTTATGAACATTCAGGTTGAGAACATATTAACAAACAGTTTATGCATACAAAGTACGACTGTTACAGGAAACAATTATACTTTGGAGGTAAGAAAATTAATCATTGCCATGGAGCACCTAAGATCTACTATACTGTACATTTGATGTCTTACATTCAAGGAAAGATTAGTTTTGCATTTATCTTGTAAAACATATTATGACGTAAATTGAGTTGCAAGAAACTTACCAAGAGCTAATGCATGTCGACCTTGAGCCAGCTTGGAGAGATCATTAACAAGTCTTTCAAATATGTTTGCTAGGGTTAAATCACAGTCATAGTTCAAATATATATCTACAACGCACTGTGCATCTAAAAAAGAGTAAATAAACATACATTAAAATAACATTATCAACCAAGACTTAGCAACAAAGACAACTATTTATTTCATTCAGCATTTTTTTTTTCATCCATCAAAAATTTCTAGCAGAGTTAACATTCCAAGCTCATATAAAAAACATTTTCAAAAGCCATTATAGTTGAATTGGTCGGGTATTGTGGGTAGTCTCCAGCAAAAAACATTATATTACTGAAAAAAAAACCATGCATAGCAAGTGTCTTGTCTAACTCAGCCAAGGAGCAAAATAACTGAAATACATCTGATCTACAAGTTATTTGGTTACATATCATGAACAATAGAACTGACCTATAAGAGTGCATCCTTCAGTGAGTAAAGATAACATAAAAGTACATAAAATTACATAAATATTAAATAAAATTAGATAAAAGTTGACAATAAACTGCTCTGTACTCAAATGTTTAAGGTTTTATCCCTGTCACAAAGAGTTCTTGGTAAAAACCCTTGGCCTTTGTCTATTTCATTTTTGAAACTCATGAGTCTTATTTGGTTAAAAAAAATGTATGCTAAAGTTACTTTAGCTCTTTATAACTGACCTGCACATATTCTAGTCAAGACTTGTATTACCATCCATTTGTGCTCAAAGGAACTGCTAGGAGTCTCTAGTATGTACAGGAAGATTTCTTTGAAGAATACCTAGGAGACATTGATCATTTAATGTGAAAATATTTGCTTGGAATATTTAATATTCATGACATCTTAAAAATGCTTGTGGTGTGGTGTGTGTCTTTATAAATTCAGAGATAAACAGCTGAAAAAATAAAATACACCTACCCCCAGGAAGGCACTTTCTCTAAACCGCACAACACAATTTTCAATTAGATATTTTTTAATCGAATGTTTTACATTATGATGTTTATAAATAATATATTCACAGCAGTTTCTGGCTTTAACAGTGAGGGCAGTTACAGAAAAAAATACCATGACCCAACCCTCCCTTCCCATCACCCACCACCAATGAAGACCCTTTTCTTAAAGGCAAAACACATGTAAATAAATAATACTACAAGTGAAGGTATTTTGGTGAGGGTTTTTTGCATGACAAATGAAAACTGCTTATCGCGTATGGTTCTGCTTATGCTCCTTTTGTAGATCAAGAATGGTGCTTTTTGAAATCAACAATTATTTCCCCGAGATATTCAGCGTGATAGGGCTATTTTTTCATAGTAAAATTTGACCTAAATTAGAAAGGATGTATACGCTAGGAACAATCGATGTGGTCTATATGAACATGGCATCCAGTTTTCATTAAGGGTAGAAGCAAAAGCATCAGGTGAATATCCCCGACCTTTGGCAGGAAAACTATAAATCCTGGTCCGTTAAGGTTGAATTTTTGAGCATGCTCTAACTACAGTATGGCTCAAACAGGCAACCTGTGTTGCCAGGCATGTAAACTTGACTAAAGAGGCCCGTGCACCCAGAATTAACAACATTAAAACTTTATTTAAGATATCACTTGATGTTTCAATTCATTAAACATATCAAGTTCTACAACACAATAATGAAAACTGACAGAAGGTTCCCATTCTTACCTCTATCTGCATTTTAAGATGTTGTTTGAAGTTTGACAATAATGTAAGGAAGATAGCTAAAGACAATTCAAACACCTCTGGTACAGAACTAACTCCATTCTTCGACAATGCCACACACAGATATTGCTTAATAGCATTAATAAACATTTCATTGGTTTTAAACACATTTCCAGCATTTTGTAGTATTGACAGCAGTAGTCTGAGGGACAGAATTTTGGAACGTAGTTCATGTGATCTGCAATGGAACCAATTCATCATTTATTGTCAATATTTATAATGTATTTCCCAAACCCCATAAATATTATACAATGTTGCACAAGAAAAATTGAACATGATCTTCATTAGCTGTGCAAGGTTTAAACAAAATCTGTTGACACATTTTCAAATTATCATCTGGAAGCCACCGGGCACAGACAGACGGATATTCACTCATATCCAAATGGAAGGTATCACATAATACCTTGCAAATGTGTGTGGCATGATACAACAACTACTGAAATCTTTCTAATAAAGGTTGCTAATTTTACTCACTTTCATAGAAAGAATACACAAAAATATATACACTATCATGTAACTGCAATACATTTGCCTAATTTTTCTTTAATAATGTAAATTCTTATAAAAAAAAATAATAATTTAATCAGACTTTTCACAAATTGAAAATCTTTGCCTCACATTGATCAGCCAAACAAAACATTTACTGGACACAAATGCATTTTATTGTGTCCTTTGGTCAGACAACTTGAAATCTTTGACTGATTAAAATAAATTTTCCTGTCATGTCCTTTGTTTAAAAAGACTGTACATGTTCAAACACTTACTTAGGATCTGGAGGTCCATCAGCTAGAGGTTTCATAGATAATTTACATAGACTTCTGAAGACGAGGAATGCATCTTTCTGTAGAATATGACTAAATACACCTTGTGGCATTTCTGGGGATTCCGAGTTTTCTATACCCTCAGATTCATCGTCTAATTTGTTTAATGCTGCAAAATTGTAGTTATTTATATTAGCAAAGATCAAGATAGTCTAGATATATTTTATTCATGCTAGACATTCATACCATATTTTTTATGCAGTGGAAATTAAAACTATCAGAAAAGGTTTTTGCCTTACTACGGTACATGTCACAAGATCATTTATTTAAATCAGTAATAATACTACATATTGTAAGATTTTTAAATGAATAATTATACTCTGTAATGCTTGCAGAAATTTACTTTTTGTTGTTCTGGCCCAAGTGCCATTAAAACTTAAAAGTTTGTTTTTGCCTACAAAAATGATGTCTCCCCTCGTTCCCCATGTGGATTTTAAGCAAAAATCTAAGTTCAAAGAACCATAACTCCCACAAAATTTTGAGGATAAAAATTTTCTGGTAATATGCACAAATACATATGGTGTACTTGCTATGTACCAAGTTTCGAAAAATTTGGTTCAGCAGTGTCAGAGGAGTTGAGTGGAAACCATGATTTATGAGGAATTTTTGGAAAATTCTAAGTTTAACAGGCCATAACTTCTACAAAATTTGGAGGACCAGAATTTCCTGGTAATATGCACAACTACATATGGTGTACTTGTTACATACCACGTGTCGTAACATTTGGTTGAGTAGTTTCAGAGGAGTTGGAGGAGTTGAGCAGAATAACTTTGTGATGATCAGACAGACAGGACAAAAACAATGATAGGTACCCCAAAGTGTAACAGACAGACGGACACTCCCATTACTATAAACCCCTACTTTTTAAGCGGGGGTATAATGAAACACTATTACTGGATCCTGTATAAAAGCAGGGATCCAGTTTATTCCCTACAAAGGAAATAACTCTTTAAACTCTTTAACTAAATGGTTTCATTGGTACAAAAAATGTAATGGGCAAAACCATAAATTGCAATTTATACACATTTGAGTTACATCTGACTAGCAAAAAAAAATGTGGTTTGAATCGAACTATATGTGTGAAAACATTTATACAAATTTACATATATTCAAACCAATGTCATCTATTTGTTTACAGAAATACTCAAACAACAGTTGGACAACATTTATTTACCATAAACACTTCCACTCCTACTATGAGAGGTTTGTGAGTTTGTATCCCCTTGCTGTGAAGAAATATCCCCATCCCCTACTGATGCGCTGTCGACTTGAGAACAGGGAACAGAAGAAGCAGGGGTGTTAGATATAGACTCATCACCATCCATGCTTTTATTAGGTATTTCTGGCAAAGGTTCTAAAAATGTAACAAACTCCATCAACTCAAAAATAAAATAAAATCATAACATAAATAAAACATGCATGGTTCATAAAAAATAAATCAAAAGAACAATATACAATAAAACACTATCAATATATAAATAATTAAATACCACAGTACCAAAAGTTGGTCAAGGTAATGAAGACACACAGGTGAAATTTAATTTTTGCAAACAATTGTTTTTATCTCCCTTATATGCATAATAATTGACAAGGATATAAGTTAAGATGAATTTCACAAGCTATATACATGTATTAAAAAAAAGATTAAAATTTGTGTTTATTCTTCAAATGATACTTGAATTTATTGTCTCATTTTTTCGTGGTTATTGTTCTAAGCCTTAATGTATATACCAAACTGTGAAGACTTACAAGATGTCAAGTATCAAAGTAATTAGTAAATTTCAAACATTATCTGTTTTAAATGTATGTAATGGTACAATGAATTGTAGACAATCATTTTCATATTAACCAACTAAGAACACTGTGTATCTTTTTGTTTCTGAGACATGAGGCTTGTGAGGAAGTTATGTTTTTAAAAGACAATTCTTTCTAAAAATGTGATAGAACTACCACAGTAGAAGCTGCTTTTAATACAACAATGCTACCAGTTCAAGAAGCTGAAAGAGAGAAGTTCACTCAACAACCTTGAAATAAAATCCATAAATTCATTTATTCCAAGGGTAATATCTCATCCTATTTAAAGCAATTTAAATGTACTATACAACTGCTTGCATCTCAAATCAATATCTTTTCTTAGAAATGGGAACTGTTGATGGATTCTGTTCAAGTAAAAAAGTAAAAAACTTCATGCAAAAGTTTTGCTTTGATCTGCATTAGACTGGGTTGTTCTTCCATGCTAAGCTTCAAACATGTTACTGACTGTGATATGCTTTGACAGCCTGGCAGTGAGAATAATGAATTTGTTCATGCTAATGTCAAAACTTGAAAGAGGTTACAATAATGGACCAAGTCAATATAAAATATTTTTCTATTATTTTTTTTTATTTCAGTTCAAGCTGAAAGAAAAATAATCATTAGTGGTAGACATTAATCTAACAACTGCCACAAACTCTTAAGCATTTACTGCACAAGATACAACATGGAATAAAATAAACCAATTATTATTTTTATATTAATATATCAAGTCTTGTCAAAGCCTAATTATGCTCATTTTTAAACTGTTAAGAAAGCTGCATGTTGATCTTTCTCAATATTAAACATTCTTGAAAATTTCATGTGTAAAATATTTTTAAATAGTTTGTTTTTGTCTGTGTTTTTTTATTAATAATTTACACAGAAAACATCAACAGTATTCATTTTAAATACCATAATCAAAAACAGTTTTTTGTGATATTAACACAACTTTTTACTGACTATAGAATACAAAGAGATTTACTTAATATATTAAGATATTTCATAAGAATAAATTAACTCAACTTGAATTCATGTTTTCATTTATAAAACTCTGTGATCATTTCGTTTTTTTTAAATGCATGTGCTTTGAAAGAAAAGATTTCATGGGAAAAATCTATTCTAAACTATTAGTTCACCAGACATTAAATTTAGCAAATAGCAATAGCATGTACAATATAATAAGTAATTTACATGGCCATTTTTTCAGTCTTTATTTTGAAACATGAATTCTTTTTTTCTTCATAGCTACCACAAATTATTATTAAATAAATTTATTATGACTTTCTCAAAGTTGTTCCATTGACATTAGATGTAATGTAAGTAGCAGCTGACTGTTTGAACCTTACTCATATGTTAAGTTAACCTGTGAAAAAGATTTTATGTCTACCAAACAAGTATCAAAACAAAATCAAATGTATAGCAAGACACTCTTGTACATGGCTAGCTTTTTACATTGTATAAACCAAAGTTCATAGGGTAATCATGGAAGTTTTTTCTCTACACACTCACACTGCCTTGCATTCTTCTCTTATTTGCCTGTGTCAGGCATTAAAATATTTTAAATATTTTAAAATTTTATCTAGTGATAGTCCTTGCTTAAATTAAAAAAAAAGCTTTTTTTGTAAAAATTTCTAATGCTTTTTGTCAAGTGGTGACCTTGACCTTTGATGGAATTCCTCCAGCATTAACAGGCTTGTTACCTACCTGATATAAAATAACATCCTAAAATTTAATTGAAATTAAATGCACACTGAGTTATTATCCGGAAACATATCTGTCTGTTAAAATTTTTTTGGTCACTGTGACCTTGAAATTTGATGCTATTCCCCAAAAATTAATAGGCTTCTGATCCACCTAATATAATACTATATCCCAATGTTTCATTAAAATCAAATGCAAACTTTTTGTCTTTTTGTACTGAAACCTCTTTTTGTAAAAATTTCTATGTTGTTTGTAAACTGTGACCTTGAACTTTGAGGTAATTCCTCCAGCATCAATAGGCTTCTTCAATTCATGTAACCCCTTACCACTTCTGTATTGAAATTAATTTTGACAATCTACATTCAGGTTGTGGGGTGTTGTACTTTAGATCCCTATTAAATATGTAACTCGTGTACTTATTTAGTATCATTATTAAATGGAAAGAATATTAACCAGAGGCTCTCAAGAGCCTGTATCGCTCACCTGATTTTATCGGCAATAAAGATGGTATTTTCCAAATGTTAAACTTGGTCTTGTAATTTAAAATTTTCTATCATAAATAACATTATCTTTTTTCAGACCATCCAATGAATCTTGCTGTTTGGTTTCAGTTGGTTGAATAGTTTCAAATAGGAAGCTATTTTAACATTATCCTGTAGGCTTTTAATTTCCTACAATTTCAGCCATCATGGATGTTTGATAAAATAAGTAAACATAAAACTTTTAGGAGAACCATTTGATAAACATTCCCATACCATAGGGACCATTGTCAATCAAGGTTGAAGTCAACCACACCTTGGCCAAAGTAAGACTTGAACTCACAACCAATATGTTGACATGCTCTTGATCAATTGTTTATGACTAACTACTAAAAATACATGAATACCCAGACCCAAACATAAAAAAAATTATAAAAAATATTTATCCTACAATTACCTATACAAATTTGATCAATTAAATCTTCTATCACACCAGCCACTATTGTTTCTGTTGTTTCTTCTTTCTCTTCTACCGTTTCTGATTTAAAATATTAAAAATTGTAGTCAGCATCTTATGATACATTATGGTGAGTCTGAAGTATACTAATTCCTGGATATCACTAGTGGTTTTGATCTTAGCTCTGTTTAAAACTTTATTTATAACAATATAGAATGTCAAAATGAAGACATTTTTTTTTATTTGAGATACAACCATTTACAAATATGTTTTACATTATACATTTTTGCATTTATAAACACAGAAGTTGTCTGCATTTTAAAAGATAACAACTCATCTTAAAATATAGTGTATTTCTTCTTCTAGTTGGCCTTATACATTGTCTGCTGTTTGTTTGTCCTGTTCACTCAAAGGGAGATAATTTAGGTAAACAAGACATCTTCTACATCTGGTAGTTGTCAAACTCTTAAAACTAGCAAAACCGGTCATTGCTACACCTATCACCTACATGATAAATAAATCTATTGAACAATCTGAATCATAAACGACATTTTCCTAATCACACAAAATAGCACTCTTTACAACTACGCAGACAATACCTTATCATATGCTCATGACAATATTGACACAGTCATCAAAAATCTAGAATCAGACAGTTTAGCACTAATTGATTGGTTTTCCAGAAATCAAATGAAAGCTAATCCAAAAAAGTTTCAAGCTTTGGCCGTGGGTAAGAAAACTAGGGACAAAAATATCAGATTTAATTTGGGTGGAAACACAATACAGTGCAAAAACGAAGTAAAATTACTTGGAGTCACAATAGATTTTGAGCTAAAATTCAACACTCATATATCAAACATTTGTAAAAAAGCATCCATACAGCTTAATATTCTCAAAAGAATTGGCAAATATTTGAACCGACTGGTAAACTCACTACATTCTTATATTCATATATTCTTTCTAACTTCAATGTTTTTCCTCTCAGTTGGCACTTCTGCAGCAAAAGCAATACAAACAAAATAGAAAAAAATTGAAGAATGTGTCCATGGGACACGAATGCCCCCGCTAAAGTAAGTCCCAAACAGGAAGTAGTTGTCCAACAGGTCTGAAAGTCGCTTAGGACGTACAACTTGTGATACTGAACAACCCTGCCAAATTTCAAATTGTTCTCGTGTACGGTTTCTGAGAAAAGCTTGACGGAAATTTGTACATACAGACGGACGTATTTACGTACAAATGAAGTCCCAAACAGGAAGTAGTTGTCCGACAGGTCTGAAATTCGCTTAGGACGTACAACTTGTGATACTGAACCACTCTGCCAAATTTAAAATTGTTCTCATGTACGGTTTCTGAGAAAAGCTTGACGGAAATTTGTTCGGACGTACGTACGTACGGACGGACATGAGTAAAACTTAATGCCCCCCGACATGTCGTCGCGGGGGCATAAAAATACAAGAACGATCACTTCATTTCATATATGATGACTATCACAGCAACTATGAACAACTGCTACAAAAATCTAAAATGCCAACATTAGAGATTAGACGTATAAGAACTACGGCTATTGTCAACATTATCAACCAACGCAGTCCATCATACTTACACGATTTTATAAATATAAAAAATACTAAATATTCTTTCAGGTATCAAAATTCAGCCATAGTTCCGTCGGTAAAAACAACTACATATAGAATAAAGTCATTTAGATATACAGCTGTGAAGCTTTGGAACGAGCTGCCAAACCACTTTAGAACGGAAACTTCTTTTAACCAATTCAAAAGTCTCGTCAACTCATGGCAGTTTGTGCCAATGTACAGCATGCAAATAACTACTTTTTCATTGCTGCAAATGCTTATCTGAAACCTCCTCTACTTTGCTGCCTTTCATTTTTTGTTGTTTTTAGAACCCCATATTTTATGTGTGAATGTTTACAAATATAAGTGTATTGTCTTATGTATGTCTTATGTACATTGGAGGTCAACTGTGAATGTGTGTCTTTATGAATCTGTATGTCTAAATTATATGTAACTGAGTGTCTTGCATGTAACTGTTTGCCTTATATGTAACTGTGTGTCTCATGTGTACAGTTTTTATTGTTTTGTTATATTTATGTCAGTTTAAAAAGCTCATTAGAGCTTGTGTTTTATGTTGTACTGTACCGACTTTAAATAAAGCTTTGAACTTGAACTTGTTAGAATGGGGTTTTTATGCCTCTTTCAGCAATTTTTCAGCTAAATCATGGCGTCTAGGTTTTCATGGGTGGAAGCCAGTACCCAGTGAGAACCCGTGACCTTTGGAGTCGAGAACACCCTGCATGCAGTGAGAAGAAACTGCCACATCGGTGTTGACAGCCACATAACCAATAGATGACCAAATACCTTAACCACATGTTCATAGATGCCCCCATTTACAACATTTAATTGACATTTAACATTTGATTTTGCATATATATGCGACATTGCAACTTTAGGAATGTGAAAAACTGGTTTAAACAGTTATAAACATTAGACATGATATTCTAATGAAAATTTTAATAGCAGGGTTGACAGCCTCATGAATGTTTTACTAGCAGGTTGATATCTTGATGAATGTTTTAATAGCAGGGTTAATAGCCTGATGAATGTTTTACTAGCAGGTTGATATCTTGATGAATGTTTTACTAGCAGGTTGATATCTTGATGAATGTTTTACTAGCAGGTTGATATCCTGACAGTCATTTTAGCATGTTTGCTTATATTTTCGTGTTCACATTATTTCTAAACAAATTAAGACTACCTTTTATGTCTCCATTTTCAACTGTTTGTCTTTCTGGTTGGTCCACTTTATCTGAAGATATGTCACCATTAATTTCCTATCAATATATTAATTATAAGAACTTTAGGACAATTCAGATGGCTGATTTTATAAATTATGCTTCAAAAACATTGAATTTGAAATAAATGTAATACCAACATAACACAATAAAATCAAGTTCATTATATATTTGTTTCAGTTCAATGTTTCTTTTATTGCATTATATTTAAGGGAAAAAACATCTGAGTAACAAAAAAAGCTCATTAAACCATTTAATTGATGTTTTCTACATAAATTTGTGTATTTTTGTGCAAAAATTGAAATTTATAATTGATTTACATTTCATGCACATTTTTTGTAATCGGAAAATTTCTGCTAATTAGACTCCTTTGTTTCAAGCCATACACAAAATTTGAAAGGAGACACAATGTGAAAAGAAACGTGCTGTTCACATAATGCAAGAACATAATTGCTTAAAATTTATTTTCTTATGATTTAGTTTATTACAAATCCACAGTTTCAGTTTCTTTTCATGATCTGGGAAGCCTAAGAAATTCGGACAGCGACATTTTTTAGTTTGAATATTAGCGATTCACCAACATTTGAGTTGTGTTTGTAATTTATACATAAACACCAGAAATGTACCCACAGTTCAATCAAAATTAAGCGTTGATGGACAAGTTAAAGTAAGTATACCTGTGGGGTATTCCTGGGGGAGGCACCTAAAAGGGTAAAGGTGCCCAACAATTCAAAAGAATATAAAAAAAGAACACAGTTTTGTTACAAAATGGCTTTATGTTCTGTGATGGTTGCCGCAAAAAAGGGTCAGTCACCTCTCAAAGAAATCAGCTTTTATATAAAGGGGACAAAAAAATTTAGTGTTTGATTCTAATATTTATAATTCAGCTTGTAAATTATTGCAGGTCCTATTTTGACTCTAAATCTTAGCATTAATATTGACTTTTCAGGAGACTTAACAGGGCATTACTCTGACAATTCAGATGATTATCATGAGATGAGTGAGGACCATGTCTTCAGCATGCTAACAATTTGCAACTGGAACTGACACACTGGACATTGATATTAATAAAAATAAATGAATGATTATTCTTTTTTTTTTCTAATTTAACAATTCATTTTGGGGCTTTCAAATCTGTCTTTGGGCCTGTGAGTTCCTTCAATGGCCTTTACTCACAAATTCTTATTGCACAGACTGCAAATCTATAAATAAATCAAAACAGAAACTAATCTATTTAATGCAACCCATTCACATAATATTTTCCAATAAATATAGGCAAATAAATCCAATCACTAACTTGTACGACTTCTGGTGTATCTGATTTCTGTGACAGTTTACTGCTGCTCCTATCCCTCTGTTTCTGTTCCTGGGCCTAACAAATAATAACACAGTTAAACAAGAAAGGATCAGAGACAAAAGTTTTACTAGATTTTTTTTTGTAATTCCAATTGATTCGGCTATCTAAAACACTTGTATGTGTATATAAATGATTGAACTTGATATAATACACATTTTTAATGGGAGTAGCTGTTTGTAACTCTGTAATAACTGTCTTTTATTTGCACTGTGAAATATTAATGAGTTAGCATTTTACACACCTCTATGTATCACCCAAGCCACAGTTAAGTATAAAATAAAAAGGCAAGCTCATGCAATATAACACTTGCTTGGGACAATATTTCTCAATATTCATGCAATAACCCTATATTATTACTGTTAATAGCCTTTTTATTTCATACTTACCGTACATACTCACACATAAGTCGGGAAATTGGGAGTTAAAATTTGGTTTTAGAGAAGGTTTCCGACTTATAAGCGAGTCATACCACAAGAGGAAAGAATTCCGGTCGAAGTTTGAAGGCCGTACATAGATCGCCAACCATAAAGACGAAAACAGACAGATACGTGATTAGTTATGCTAAATAAAGTATATTTAAGACATTAATAAAGATTGTTTTTACTTGTGTATTGTTTATTTGATCCAGTTTCCATATTTCCATTCGTATTTACCACTGTTTACACAAGTATCGATTTATTTTGTATGTATTGCATAATACATCCGGTGATGTCATGATACAACTAACAAGTGTGGACACAGAAAAACGTCTCGCCTGCATTCCGCATCAGTAACGAAAATAAATTTCGTCATAAGCATTACGTAAATAGCATTAAATATCAGCAGCGGCCTGTATACAAAATATTGTCACCATACCCTGCATAGTTACAGGGGAACAGCCGTAACCCAAAAACTTTAACATAGTCGCTGGACCGTGAAATTGAGGTCAAGGTCAGGTGGAACCTACCAGACAGTCATGTACTATTCATCAGCAACCTATATACCAAATATTGTCATCCTACCATGCGTAGTTACAGAGGAACTATCGTAACCCAAAAACTTTAACGTAGTCGCTGGACCGTGAAATTGAGGTCAAGGTCAGGTGACACCTATCAGACAGTCATGTACTAGTCATCAGCAACCTACACACCAAATATTGTCATCCTACCATGCGTAGTTACAGAGGAACTGTCGTAACCCAAAAACTTTAACATAGTCGCTGGACCGTGAAATTGAGGTCAAGGTCAGGTGACACCTACCAGACAGTCATGTACTAGTCATCAGCAACCTATACACCAAATATTGTCATCCTACCATGCGTAGTTACAGAGGAACTGTCGTAACCCAAAAACTTTAACATAGTCGCTGGACCGTGAAATTGAGGTCAAGGTCAGGTGACACCTACCAGACAGTCATGTACTAGTCATCAGCAACCTATACACCAAATATTGTCATCCTACCATGCGTAGTTACAGAGGAACTGTCGTAACCCAAAAACTTTAACGTAGTCGCTGGACCGTGAAATTGAGGTCAAGGTCAGGTGACACCTACCAGACAGTCATGTACTAGTCATCAGCAACCTATACACCAAATATTGTCATCCTATCATGCGTAGTTACAGAGGAACTGTCGTAACCCAAAAACTTTAACGTAGTCGCTGGACAGTGAAATTGAGGTCAAGGTCAGGTGACACCTACCAGACAGTCATGTACTAGTCATCAGCAACCTATACACCAAATATTGTCATCCTACCATGCGTAGTTACAGAGGAACTGTCGTAACCCAAAAACTTTAACGTAGTCGCTGGACCGTGAAATTGAGGTCAGGGTCAGGTGACAGGTGACTGACTGGCAAGTACTCATCATAAGCTACCTCTGTACCAAATTTGATGGACCTAGGGCTTGGGCTTACAAAGATATGAAGCAAGATGTCAAGTGTTTACGCCGCCGCCGCCGCCGCCGGATTCCCATACATATGTCTCGCCTCCAGCGACTTTCGTCGCAGGCGAGACAAAAACCAAAAATCAAGATAAACTAACTAATACATATATGCTACAGAATTCGTTTTTTTCATCAATTATTATTTTAATTTACAAACCATATTCCTTTATATTTTGTATTTTAGCTTTGGTTTATTTTTAAAAACTCCGCTTTAACTATTAAATAATTACGAAAATGAATATTTGTATATTTACTTGTGTTTGTCTTTTTTATGGTTTTTAGTCATAGCAAATTCAGGGAGATAATTACGCAATTACGTTTACATTTTCAAAACACGTGTACACTAGTGTAAACAAACCACTTAAGATAAATGACAAGTGATATTTAACTCATAAAACATGAGAAACAAATAATAAACAAGAAGTCTTACTGATATAATGATTTATATTCACAAATTTGGAATGTTTATTTGATTCTGACCACATGTCAACACGTCTGTCTTCCGACCGACTTAGACGAGGGTCAACAGCAAAACACCAGATTTTAAGGCCCAAAAAGACCCCCCGACTTATATGCGGACCGACTTTTAAGCGAGCATCTACGGTAATTACAGTGGTTACAATTTTATTGATTGTTGACAGTGTACAAATTAAATATTCAAAAATGTAACTAATTATCTATGAATTTATCTATCATGCTAGGTATATTATAATGTAATTTAACAAGGATGGCAGCTGTTTTTCATTATACAATTATATTTTGCCTATGATTATTATTCTACATCGTGAAAGAATTTCGTGAGATTTGATCTTGTGCCATGTGAGACATCACATACAAAATAAAGTGTGTTGAACAACAAAAGTTTTATATGTATAGTAAACAAATAACTTCTACAGGTATTTGATTGATTGATTGATTGATTGATTGATTGATTGATTGATGTTTAGAATCCTTGGACACAATTTTGACACCCTAAAGATTATTCAGACAAACTGGTTACAACTGGCCCAATTGTTTTAGAAGAGAATTTTTGAAAAAAGAAGATGAAGATGCCAATGACGGAGTCCAATTGAAGGTGTTAGCTCACAGACTTGAACAGCTTGTTATCTAATGCTATCCAATTTGCACACTGTTAAAGGGTTCTATGGTAAATAAACTTACAGCTTGCATTTCCATACGAGAGAAGATGACATTGAGCATTTGTGTGAGTGTTGCCTTAGCTGTGGTTTGGTTCACTAGGTTCTTACTAGCTAGATATATATTATAGCATGTCCTAACAGTCTGCAGAACCGTGCCTTCATGTATTTCTACAGTATTAGATGTTACAACTGTCAACAAAGCCTGAAATAAATACAAAATTTAAATGTTTATTCATCAGAGTAAAGACTGATCAAAGGAGATTACTTGGCCGCTGACTATCAAATAATCCCAAAAGTTGCCCTAGTAACTTCCATGGTGTAGCTCTCAATGGCTTATTATAGTTGCCTGTATAAAGACACAAGCAATAGATGTAATGAAGTTAATATAAATTTCTTCAGGCTGACATTTATGTGTATTTCATATTTGCACAAATGAAAAACAATTATCTTCTACCGTAAAGAGAGGCAATATCATAGTAAATAGATCATTATAGAACAAAGACAACCAAAATCAACTTATAGAATATTTAAAAAAAAAACACAAATGCATGTTATTTACAAACACAGCAAGAAAAGCAGATGCTTTATTAAAAAAAACATTCTATTTGCATGTAAAGGAGACCAAAAAAAAATTTTATAGTTAAGTTATGTAGTTGCAGACAAGTGAATTTACAATAGAATAAACATGAATTATAAATTATTTCATTCAGTCAAGTGAGCTAAGAAAATAGTAAATTTTTTAAAATGAGTTTGTTTTTTCTGAATGTGTGCCTTGAATCATTTTTTGCTTTAATCTACATATTTTAACAAAAGATTTTAGGCATTAGAATTCCTACCATTTATTAAAAAATTTCTCTTCATATCAAACAAACCTTTATAATTTGTAACTGCACCCCTTCATCTGTCTGTGGTCCATGAAAGCATCCACAAATTGTTTCAACAATACGATCTATCAGTCTTTTACCAGGAGTTGTGCTGTCTGCTGAATTTCCAGTTAGGTGACCATAGGCTATCAGTTTCTGAAACAAATGTTTGTCTTTGACATGTATGTAAAATAATGATACATGTTTTCTACTGTACAAAAATGCTTTAGTATACTCAACAGCACAAGGTATGTGTGCAAGTCATTTTTTGTATATTAGTTTTTGTACTTTGGTGAAGCTTTGGTAGTTTGTCTGTTGGTACTGTTCTACTAATATGTAGCTGTTGGTGCTGATCTACTAATATATCAATATTTAGCTGTACTCTTTTCAGTTATAAATATAGACCAATAACCTACAGTACAGATAATGCCATCAGTGTTGTTTGGTACCTCAACAATGTTCGGCCATATTGATTGTGATTTTTCTGTTGTTGCATAACAATGATGCAAAATGTACCGCTAATAATGCATGGAATTTGATAGGCATTTCCCTGATGTTAAAATAAGTCCTGTAATTTTCAATAAACTTAAAGAGGACCATCCAAACAATATTGCTAGTAAGTTTTGTTTCCATTGGTTTCAGAGAAGATGATTTTTAACAAAATTTTCCCATGGGGTCCTATGTTAAACTATGTCCTGCAGTGGTGGAAATTTTGAATTTCCAATTGGCAATAAAGACATAAACTTAAAGAAGACCATCCAAACAATATTGCCAATAAGTTTTGTTTACATTAATTGGTTAAACAGTTCAGAAATGAAGACAAAACTTTTTCGAATAGGGTCCAACTGTAATTTTTGTGCTGCTGTAGCGCTCATTTTGATTTTCCTATTTAAAAAAAACATAAACTTCCAAGAGGACCATCCAAACAATATTGCTAGTAAGTTTTGTTTTCATTGGTTAACCAGTTTCAGAGCCTTTTAAAACTTTTTCCCATAGGGTTCAATGTTTAACTAAGACCTGAGGCAGCAGCCATTTTGAATTTCCAATTGGCATAAAAAACATAATCTTTATCGATGATCATTCAACCAATAGTGCTAGTAAGTTTTGTTTCAATTGGTTAATCGGTTTCTGAGAAGAAGCCTTACTAAACTTTTACCCATAGGGTCCTATATTAAACTAAGTCCTGCAGCGTTGGCCATATTGATTTTTTGATTAGCATAAAAAACTAAAACTTTATAGAGGACCATCCAAACTATATTGGTAGTAAGTTTTGTTGCGATTGGTTATTAACCATTTCAGAGATGAAGCTTTTTTTAACCGTTTTCCCATAGAGTTTAATAGAGTTCAATGTTAAACTAAGTCCTGAATTGGTGGCCATTTTTAATTTACGATTGGGATAAAAAAACATTAACTTTTTAGAGGACTATCCAAACAATATTCCTAGTAAGTTTTGGTTTGATTGGTTTACCAGTTTCAGAGAAGAAGCCTTTTTACAACTTTTTCCCATAGGGTCCTATGTTAAACTAAGTCCTTCGATGGTGGTCATTTTGAATTTCTGATTGGCATAGAAAACATAAACTTTATAGAGGACTATCCAAACAATATTTCTTATAATTTTTCTTTTTATCAGTTAACCAGTTTCAGCAAAGCAGCCTTTTAAAAAATTTTTTAAATAGAGTCCTATGTTAAATGAAGTCCTGTGGTGGCAGCCATATTTTCCAATCCACACAAAAAACACAAACTTTGTAAAGGTCCATCCAATGAACATTATGGCCAAGTTTGGTTTACAATGGCCAAGTGGTTTCAGAGAAGAAGATTAAAATGTAAAAAGCCTTGAAGATGAAGATGGACGCAAAGCAAAATGATGACAATAGCTCTAATGACACTTTGGGTCAGGTGAGCTAAAAGGAAATTCCAAACCCTAATAAAATTGTGTCTGGTTGAATAATGCTACATATTGTCATGTTAATATTTACCTGTAAGCAATCTAATGCCACATTGACAATTCTGAAACATTTGGATTGACAGGCCAGTTCAAATGGTAAGAAGTATTTGTCTGCTTCTACAAATCCTGCTTGCTTAGGTGTAGGTAAAGCTGAAGAGGATTGGTCTTCACTGGAAAAAACATAATTCAAATATTGATGTGTATGACTGCATATATATAGTCATGTGACTATAAAGCACTCTAATACAACTGCAGCAAAAGAAATTGTATAACAGTGCAAGTTTAAAATGTGCTTTGTTTGTTTGAATGGGCTCCAATACCACGGTTAACAATATTTATATGCAATGGCATCCAGTTTTTATTGGGAAAGGAAAAAAGTGAAAACATCTGATCATGACCTTTGTCAGGAAAACTGGTAAAAATATGTTGATTAGCAGTAATCAATATTCATCTACTGAATATATTGTTGTAACAAAAATGTTGTTCCTTCATAAACCAGCTGCTTTGAACAACTAGAAACATTCTTTTATAAATTCTGGTATATGCATTGCACTTATAATGCATAATAAATAATTGCTCATATATTACCTATACATAAATATTTTTGAAAAATTGTTATGTTGTCTTACATTAATTAATGTCTAATAGGACAGAAATATTTAAGAAGAAATGCGAGCATTTTACCTTTTTGCATTGCTTTCTTTCTTCAGTTCATCTGAAAAAAAAAAAAAACTGTGTAAAATCACATGCTATAAATATTAAGAAATGAAAAAATGTTTGGGTGTTTCTGCACCATCCAAGATCATCATATTATTATCCATTTCTTGATTTGATTAGGTACTTGGTGTGGTAGATATTTCCAATGTTTACAAAATACATTAATAATTAATTTTTACTGATTTACAAATAAAATCTACTTGTGCCAAAATCTCCACATTGAGGCTTCAGTCAAGATGGTCTAATAATACAAACTCAGTCTCCATATTGTAAACGGACACTAAATGTACACTGATCATGATTTAAATGTGACTGACTCTTCAACTGAACCATTTATGTTTGCTTGTTTTACCATACCACAATCCACACACCTAAAATGGGACATTCCTCTTCCAGCCACAGTCTCACTCCCGAATTTTCTAGGGCCTTGAAAGCTATGTGTTGTTTCTGTGTCATTTTGCTTAATGGTTACCAAAACATAGTATGCCATTTTAATTAAAATTAAATCTTTCACTTGCTCTCCCCTTTTCTATTGTTGCTGTGTGGAAGATCTAATGTAATTCAGTTCAGGTCATATTCTGGTAACCTTGGATCATGTGACTTTAAGGACCAACCAAATAGCAATTTCCAGGATACTGACCAGTCATTTACCTAATTAGTTAATATTCAAAATATTTTTGTGCATCTCAATGCTGTCATAGTGCATTCTTAAAGCTTAAACCATCTAGGAAGATATGAGTTTCTGCTAAATGTAACTTGAAGTCATTAACGAACTGGTAACTATGTTTTTCCGTAACTTTGTTTTTGACCTTTAAGATGTTCTGTGACAAAAATGCACGATTGTTTTGATTGTGATAGAATAGATGCAATAATTTTATTAAGTTATGACACTAAATAGAAATGGAATTTTCTTATAAATTAATCATCTTGGAAGTGACATCACATAGCTCACTACAATGTGTGAAATGGACGAAAAAGTCACCTTACTGGGACCAAAGTCAACCAAGGGTAGCTCAAAAGTGAAGTTCAAGTTCAATGTAATAAACTGCACGTAATCATTGTTAAATATTTTAGACAATCTCCCTCAAGTCACCCGATGGTTAACAGAACTTAAGATACTTGTATATCTGGTTGAACTGATTCACCTGACATACTATCATTTGATTAAATATATAATGAAAATAACAATTGGACAGAATTTTTTCTTTTTTTTTTTTAAGTGTTACATGTTTCAAATACATGTAGATTACCTGCCATTTGTTTATTCACAAGATATGTGTAACTACTGGAAGTGAACTATATGAAAAATGTAGAATACAAATGGTCCTTAATGAAAAATCATAACTGTTCGACAAATACACACTCTTTAATCTTAAAGTTCTTTCAAAATATATTTTAATTATTTTCTTTAAAAATATTATTAAGCTGCAGATGAAAGAGTAAGATAATTAGTCAATAATTATCTCATGCTCATTTTTGTAAATGGGTGTCCTAAGAAGCAGTTAGGTTTCAGCACTGCTTTGTGCACATGGTAATGTGCAGAACAGAGAATTATTTGGGTTCTAATGTGATGTTATTTATATTCTTTTGACATTTTTTGTCCAGATAAACATGGCATGTTCATAACAAATTGCTAGGAACATTGTGATGTATCCAATATTGGTATTTATGTCTATCTCTATACAATATTTTTTACTTTATTATTTGTAAAATACCTTGTTTGGCTACTAATAGACACAAAATATTTTCTATATTTGGTTGTGTCCCAGTAATTCTCCACGATTTTGAGGGCTTACTCACTTTTGTGATAGTTCTGAATAAGCATCTGCTCAGAAGCATCCATTGTACTGGCCATGGTGACAAATGTTTGTACAGTTTGAAAAAGTATGTACATTTAATTGCAGCTTATATATATCTCAAAGACAATGATTAAAATACATTTTTATTAATCAATTTAAATGAAAGAACTTTAATTTTAAAACTAATTTAAAAGTGTTTGTGTTCAACAAGTTACAATTTTTCATTAGGGCAGTTGTGCTCTACTTTTCTCCATTTAGTCACTGTTGGCAATTAGACGTACATGTATCTTGGATGTAACAAACTGCATGTAATCATTTTAAACAAATAAAACATACAAAAAGTAGGTAAAATACACAAAATCTTTGCAATCTTTCTTTGTATTATATCATTTACCAACAGCACCACTTAATCAGATTACCTGTCAAAAAAATGACACCTGCTGAGATTAAGGATCAAGGTGAAATTGCTCAATTTCCTGTTAATTGGCTTGAGTCATAAATGTGTTGTTTACACTTTGATAGATTTAATTTTTTTCAATAAAATCTGTTATACTTAATGGGATCCAGGTGATGAAATTTACTTAGGAATCAGTTTTAAAATGTGAAAGTAGCTAAATTCAAAAAGGATATCCAGACAGGAATTATGATTGTTTACTGTCTCTCTCACTTCTTCCTCGTGTTCCCTGTTAGGGCCTCACTTCTCCCTGTTTTGTTGCTTAGGGGAGAAGTCACTTCTCCCTACGTCTTAAGAGTATGGTGACCCCTGCATCAGTACTGTACAAAATACTAAGGGAAAAACTGATTGAAAAATGGTATCAATTGAGAAACTCAAAAATTGATGGTAAACTTGAAACCTATTTTAAGATAAAAGACCATTTTGGATTTAAAAATTATTTTATGAATATCAATGTCTTTGAACAAAGAAAAGCTCAATGTAAACTCAGAATTTTAGCTCATAAGCTTCAAATTGAAATAAGGTGTCATTCAAAACTCAAAGATCATATATATTTTGTAAAAATTGTATATTAAAAGAAGTTCTGGATAAAACTCACTTTTTATGTGCTTGTCCAAAATTTGAAACTAAAAGACAAGCTTTATTTTGTTCAATTAACCAAAAATTTCCTACATTTAAATAATGAATCATCAAAGTTAAATTTCTTCTTAGTAATGAAGATGTCCAAGTTTTGACTGCCACTTTTATGATCTCTTATCACTGAAAATAGTGTTTGATGTGATCTGTGTTTTGATTTTCAATAACTACAAACAACCTGGTTTATATCTTCATTTTCTTTCCGTCTTAAACATTTAAATATTTTGTGATACATGTATATGTTAGTATGTTATAGTATTTGTAAATCTATCAATCATTTTCTTTTCTTCTTGATGTTCATGTCATTTTGCTCCTTTTGGACCCCTTATTTTGGTGAAAAAAAGATATTGTATTGTATATTGTATTGTATGTGAATTCTGATTGAGAAAAGTTGTGACTACAAAATTGTGATCATCTGCATCCATGTTTACAAAAGGACAATGTTTTGTTTAAATATTTTAACCTATATTTGCATAACATTAGTTGTGTTTACACCATGGTCACCAGAGTGTGACCTGTCAGTGGGTTAAGTTAGATCATTTGCATAACATTTTTTTGTTTACACAATTATCTATGGTTACGTTAGACAGGGGCTGCTCTGGCTTCTAAAAAAAAATCGCCAACTGCAATTTTCCGTCGCCAGTTTTGTAAAAGTGTCGCCATATTAGAAATCACTAGATCACTATATGGCATGGCGAAAATTTTTTAACATTATGTGTGACATATTCTGTAAAGTTGGACGAAATCCAAGTTTGCCGGACTCTTAATTCAATTTTTCAAAAGTTTGCTCTCCAGCAGCCCGTACACTAATTGTATTTTAATCATGAAAAGATGTGTGTGTGATTTCTTGTTGGCAGAAAACCAAAAATTTTACAGTAATTTATTAGAAACATCAATTCCCGTGAATGAACATAAAACCGGAAATACTGAAAATAGAACTACGCATGTGTAAGAGTTTTCTTATTACCAAATTAAGACGGACATCCGGTCCGGAAATCACTCAACAACGACGTCAGTTTTCATACCTGTATTTTATTAATTACATTATAAAAAAAATATTACTACAAAAATATGTTTGTTTTGTTATTTTCATAAAATTAATTAACAGCATCAATTGTTTTATTACACGTCTACTCAAATGTGATGCAGGTAAAGCTGCTTTTCATCATACAACTTTGTTGATTCATTTATTGCCGATTTCCGTTTAATAACTCCAAATAACACACATGTCACTGGATACTACACAATACACGTGTATTTACGACCATAAGAGCCGACAAAGGATCTTTAATGATGCAATCGCTGATTACCGATAAATTTAAAACGTGCATGCATCGTTTAACACTATAAAACCTTGGGGCCAGACGCAATATTTTGTCGCCAAATGAAAAAAAAATCGCAATTGGCGACATTGGCGAAGCCCAGCGCGACCCCTGGTTAGATCTTCCCAATGGGCCATCAGAACAATTGGGGAGCTAGTGAAAGATTTAATTTCAATTATATTGATATTAAGTTTACTCACTCTTTTAAAGAACATTTAAGCAGTAAACAAACTCAGAGAAAATCGGTTTGTGTCAACCTCATATTATATTTGTCATACATGTATACTAGAATATTACTATAAACCTTTTTCAAAAGGCTAACGATATATACATTTACTTCGATCTCTTTTTTGACCCTGTTATGTTGTTTTCTTACCAAGTGCCACCTCACAAGCTTTCTTCAGTTGGGAGTGATGGGCTTTTTTTATTTCCTTATCGCTCAAGATCTTCTCAAGCGCTCTTGTTAAGAACATTTCGTTGGGCCTATTGCCTTTACGCATTATGCAAATGAAATGTCATATCAAACCAAAATCATCTGTTATTTTTATAAATGAACAAATGCAATACGGAACACCTGTAACAGTTGTCCACCATTCATATCACGTGATCAAATGCCGACTGGTAGACTGGTAACCATATTGCTGTATACTAATGCGAAGCATAGAAAGTTTGAAATTTTGGAAGCAGTATTTCACTCTGGTTTAATATTAAAGAAAAATAAAAACCAGTTAATCAACATGGATTCTAAAAATGCATTGAAAAATTGGGAAATGTCAAATAGTATTGAAAATATTAGTAGTAGTGATGAAATATACAGATACGATAAGAAACAACAGCAAGATATTCTTACTGCAAAGCCTTGGGAAAAAGAGTAAAAATATAATAATTATATGTCCATTAATTTGCATTACAACTTGTCATTTTTGTCAGCTATGCCTATGGTCACACACTCGAATTTCGCCCATACTAGAATTTCGCCGATTTTCTTTCATTCAGCAATGTAAACAATGAACCCGAGGATAAATTACTTTTAAAATATCGTGCATTTATTGCACATTCCACTGTCTCTTGATGTATCGGAAATGTTTGTCCAGTCTGTACCATTAATCCCATAGTCACATTGTTCTGTGGGGTAAAGATGGACATTTGTCATGTCTTTCCATCGAGTCCATCGAGCATCGTCGGACGATCAAAGAAAAATAGTACAAACAGATTACAAGTTCCATTGAATTATTTTTACATTCAAAAGCCGAAAAGTTTTGCAATTAGATGTGTTCCAAAAGTGAATTTGCATAAAAATTGTTAAAAACTTAATAGTATATTCAGAATTTAAATAAATCCACAAAAAATAATGTGAGAAAAAGAGCCATATTTTGCAAAACAATTTATGAAATATTTAACTTCTGCAAATTTTTTAAAACTATATAAACTGTTGATGACACTAAGTAACTGAATGATTTTTGTCTCGCCTGCGACGAAAGTCGCTGGAGGCGAGACATATGTATGGGAATCCGGCGGCGGCGGCGGCGGCGGCGTAAACACTTGACATCTTGCTTCATATCTTTGTAAGCTCAAGCCCTAGGTCCATCAAATTTGGTCCAGAGGTAGCTTATGATGAGTACTTGCCAGTCAGTCACCTGTCACCTGACCTTGACCTCAATTTCACGGTCCAGCGACTACGTTAAAGTTTTTGGGTTACGACAGTTCCTCTGTAACTACGCATGGTAGGATGACAATATTTGGTGTATAGGTTGCTGATGACTAGTACATGACTGTCTGGTAGGTGTCACCTGACCTTGACCTCAATTTCACGGTCCAGCGACTACGTTAAAGTTTTTGGGTTACGACAGTTCCTCTGTAACTACGCATGGTAGGATGACAATATTTGGTGTATAGGTTGCTGATGACTAGTACATGACTGTCTGGTAGGTGTCACCTGACCTTGACCTCAATTTAACGGTCCAGCGACTACGTTAAAGTTTTGGGGTTACGACAGTTCCTCTGTAACTACGCATGGTAGGATGACAATATTTGGTGTATAGGTTGCTGATGACTAGTACATGACTGTCTGGTAGGTGTCACCTGACCTTGACCTCAATTTCACGGTCCAGTGACTACGTTAAAGTTTTTGGGTTACGACAGTTCCTCTTTAACTACGCATGGCAGGATGACAATATTTGGTGTATAGGTTGCTGATGACTAGTACATGACTGTCTGGTAGGTGTCACCTGACCTTGACCTCAATTTCACGGTCCAGCGACTACGTTAAAGTTTTTGGGTTACGACAGTTCCTCTGTAACTACGCATGGTAGGATGACAATATTTGGTGTATAGGTTGCTGATGACTAGTACATGACTGTCTGGTAGGTGTCACCTGACCTTGACCTCAATTTCACGGTCCATCGACTACGTTAAAGTTTTTGGGTTACGGCTGTTCCCCTGCAACTATGCAGGGTATGGTGACAATATTTTGTATACAGGCCGCTGCTGATATTTAATGCTATTTACGTAATGCTTATGACGAAATTTATTTTCGTTACTGATGCGGAATACAGGCGAGACGTTTTTCTGTGTCCACACTTGTTTATTTTGGTATTATATTTTTTTCAATAATTCCTTTTATCTTTTTATCTCACCTGACCCAAAGGCTCATTTGAGCTATTGTTATCACTTTGTGGCCATCGTCATCGTCGGCGGCAGCTGCGTCTGTAAACTTTTTACATTTTAATTTTCTTCTCTGAAACCACTTGAAACCAAACTTGGCCATAATGTTCATTGGATGGACCCTTACAAAGTTTTTGTTTTTGTCTCGCCTGCGACGAAAGTCGCTGGAGGCGAGACATATGTATGGGAATCCGGCGGCGGCGGCGGCGTAAACACTTGACATCTTGCTTCATATCTTTGTAAGCCCAAGCCCTAGGTCCATCAAATTTGGTCCAGGGGTAGCTTATGATGAGTACTTGCCAGTCAGTCACCTGTCACCTGACCTTGACCTCAATTTCACGGTCCAGTGACTACGTTAAAGTTTTTGGGTTACGACAGTTCCTCTGTAACTACGCATGGTAGGATGACAATATTTGGTGTATAGGTTGCTGATGACTAGTACATGACTGTCTGGTAGGTGTCACCTTACCTTGACCTCAATTTCACGGTCCAGCGACTACGTTAAAGTTTTTGGGTTACGACAGTTCCTCTGTAACTATGCATGGTAGGATGACAATATTTGGTGTATAGGTTGCTGATGACTAGTACATGACTGTCTGGTAGGTGTCACCTGACCTTGACCTCAATTTCACGGTCCAGCGACTACGTTAAAGTTTTGGGGTTACGACAGTTCCTCTGTAACTACGCATGGTAGGATGACAATATTTGGTGTATAGGTTGCTGATGACTAGTACATGACTGTCTGGTAGGTGTCACCTGACCTTGACCTCAATTTCACGGTCCAGCGACTACGTTAAAGTTTTGGGGTTACGACAGTTCCTCTGTAACTATGCATGGTAGGATGACAATATTTGGTGTATAGGTTGCTGATGAATAGTACATGACTGTCTGGTAGGTTCCACCTGACCTTGACCTCAATTTCACGGTCCAGCGACTACGTTAAAGTTTTGGGGTTACGACAGTTCCTCTGTAACTACGCATGGTAGGATGACAATATTTGGTGTATAGGTTGCTGATGACTAGTACATGACTGTCTGGTAGGTGTCACCTGACCTTGACCTCAATTTCACGGTCCAGCGACTACGTTAAAGTTTTTGGGTTACGGCTGTTCCCCTGTAACTATGCAGGGTATGGTGACAATATTTTGTATACAGGCCGCTGCTGATATTTAATGCTATTTACGTAATGCTTATGACAAAATTTATTTTCGTTACTGATGCGGAATGCAGGCGAGACGTTTTTCTGTGTCCACACTTGTTTATTTGGATTGGAAAACTAATATGGAAGCCACCCAGGACTTAGTTTAGCATAGGACCCTATGGGAAAAAGTTTTAAAAGGCTTCTTCTCTGAAACCGGTTAACTAATCAAAACTAATCTTATTAGCAACATTGTTTGGATGGTCCTCTAAACTTTATTGTCTCGCCTGCGACGAAAGTCGCTGGAGGCAAGACATATGTATGGGAATCCGGCGGCGGCGGCGGCGTAAACACTTGACATCTTGCTTCATATCTTTGTAAGCCCAAGCCCTAGGTCCATCAAATTTGGTCCAGAGGTAGCTTATGATGAGTACTTGCCAGTCAGTCACCTGTCACCTGACCTTGACCTCAATTTCGACAGTTCCTCTGTAACTACGCATGGTAGGATGACAATATTTGGTATATAGGTTGCTGATGACTAGTACATGACTGTCTGGTAGGTTTCACCTGACCTTGACCTCAATTTCACGGTCCAGCGACTACGTTAAAGTTTTGGGGTTACGACAGTTCCTCTGTAACTACGCATTGGTAGGATGACAATATTTGGTGTATAGGTTGCTGATGACTAGTACATGACTGTCTGGTAGGTGTCACCTGACCTTGACCTCAATTTCACGGTCCAGCGACTACGTTAAAGTTTTGGGGTTACGACAGTTCCTCTGTAACTATGCATGGTAGGATGACAATATTTGGTGTATAGGTTGCTGATGACTAGTACATGACTGTCTGGTAGGTGTCACCTGACCTTGACCTCAATTTCACGGTCCAGCGACTACGTTAAAGTTTTTGGGTTACGACAGTTCCTCTGTAACTACGCATGGTAGGATGACAATATTTGGTATATAGGTTGCTGATGAATAGAACATGACTGTCTGGTAGGTTCCACCTGACCTTGACCTCAATTTCACGGTCCAGCGACTACGTTAAAGTTTTTGGGTAACGGCTGTTCCCCTGTAACAATGCAGGGTATGGTGACAATATTTTGTATACAGGCCGCTGCTGATATTTAACTGTGTTAGCGCTAATAGGTCGCCAATGAGAATTAAACTTTAATGTGGCGAAGTGTTATTCATTCTCGTTCGCCACGTTGGCGAAGTGAAAGCGAAAGTAAAATGTTGACTGTCGAAATCTAAAATAAATCTTTGAGATAAAGTTCGGAGCGGTAACGATATATATCCGGGAAATTTCAATGCGTAATTGTCAATTCCGTAAAAACATTACCCTTGTCCGAATTTGTTTTCGATTTTACTCAATACCGAACTGGTTCCCATTGCAGTAATTGATGGTAGCACAGTAGTAAATGCTTTTGCTATAGTCGAAAACACTAACATTTCTGTGATTTGCATTCCTTTCTAACATTGATCAGCATTTACCTGGACTAGGAAATTAATAAACTTTCATTTTCCATTTAAAAAATATATGCCATATATATCCGTGACCAATTCCTTTTTTCGCTAGTTAGAACATTTTGAGACGCTCCCACTTTTACATGCAATTTCTAATGCAGTGAATGTAAAAATACTACATTGTTTAAAAAATTACCAAAATTTTATCTTGCAAGATCTGAGAAAAATTTTACCACTTTTTAAAACTTAATTGATGCAGGAGCTTACAGCTAAAAAATTGTACACATCTAACCACTATTTACCAAATCAGAACACAACGAAGTATTCAGTACTGTACTTAATGTAGGGTACACAATCTGGTAACTTGTTACTGGTACACATTTACTACTGTTATGCCTGATCTTAATTCCAGTTTACAAATTTTGCTGAAATGTTGTGGCTAACAAATTTCAAATGTGGCTAAGTAAAATTTGGATGTATTAGCCACATTGGCTAATGGAAATTTTGAGGTTGTGCTAACACAGATTTATATGTTTGGAAAAATAATATCAATCGAGCCCCAAAATTGTTCTATCTTCTCTTCATGTAAATTTCTCTTGCCAATATAGCATTCTATGTTGTAAAAACTTATATTGAAAGTTATACAAATAGGCATTTCTACAACACTTCTTACTCGTAACAAAGTACCTTTTCCAGTCAGGAATATCTATATTTAGTTCATTCTCCCACTTTATAAACTTTTCATTGGGGAGATAACATATTTGTCTTATAAGTTCAAAATAAATATATTTAATTTTCTTACTACTGATCAATTTTTGTATAAACATGTCTAAAGGTATGTAATTATCGAAAATTACATCATCTATTTTCTCTTTTATACATTTTTTAATCCCTTTTGGTATAGCACTTATTAATGAAAAATATGTTACAAAGTTGTTTGATCTAATTTTCTCTTTTATTTCCAGAAATGGAAGAAAATTACCATTCTGAAAGTCTATTATATCAACAATACACTTTACATTAGATTTTTCCTACCTCATATAATAATAAAACTCTTCTTTTGAGACAAAATTCAAAATATCCATGGATAAACACTCTCTGATGTCAGTTTGCTTTGATGTTGGTCTAGAAAAACTTAAAGCACAAAATACATCCCTCCAAAAAGGGTTTTTAATAAGTTCTTTTACTTCTAAGAGTTTTTCTTTTTGTAAAGAAAAAAGTCTTAGACCACCACACTGCTCTAGTTTTAATTTCAATAGAGTCTTCCATTCCCTGTTTTCATTCTTAAAAACTCTCCCAACCCATCCCAGTTTTAAATATGTCATAAATGATGGAAGATGAATCATCTTTAATCCTCCATATGATGTATCTGCTATAAGTGTTTTGCGCTTTATTTTTTCAGTTTTCCCATCCCATAAAAAATTATAAAACATCTTATCTAGCTCATTAATATAATTTTGAGAAAGATTTGGAAGAGCTGTTAGCAAATGGATTAATTTAGGTAAAGCTAAACTCTTGATTACTGTAACTTTTCCCTGAAGGGTAAGCTTCCTGTGCTGCCAGCTTTTTAGGAGCTTGGAAATTTCAAGAATTTTACCTTTGAAATTTAAGTTTACCATAGAAGATAGGTCTAAAGAAAAATCTATGCCTAAATATCGAAAGTTTGAGCTTGACCAATCCAGTGATTCCTCTTGGCAGAGGATTTAGGTAGAATATCTTTTGCTTCCAACCCATAGCACTTTAGTTTTAAAAATATCCATCTTAAGACCTGATGCATCATAAAATTGTTTAAAACATTTTAAAGCTTCCTTTAAAGATGATTCCTTTCCATCCAATAACAGAAAAGTATCATCTGCATATTGACTTACTGTAGGTTCCCTCTTTTTAAAACTAACCCCCTTAATATGGGGATTTTCCTTCAACTTCATAGCAAGTAATTCAACTGCTATTATAAAAAAGTAAGGAGACAAAGGATCACCCTGTCGACAGCCTCGTCCTAAAGAGAAAAAATTCTATAAGTGTCCGTTGTTTATTACACAACTCTTAGATCTATGATAAAGAGAATCAAACCACTTAATAAATGAATTTCCAAAGTTGAAGCTTTCCAGAGTTTTTCTAAGAAAATCCCATTCAATAGAATCAAAGGCCTTTTCAAAATCAATAAGTAGTAACAGGCCTTCTTCATTGTTCTCTTCTAAATAATGCATCAGATCATAAAGAAGTCTAGTGTTCTCTCCTATAAATCTGTTTTCCATAAATCCTTTTTGAGAGTCACTTATGATAGAAGCAAGTACTTTTTTTACTCTAAATGCAATAGCAGCTAATGCTATTTTAATATCAGTATTCATCAAACTAATAGGTCTCCAATTTTTAATAAATCTCCTGTCTTTCCCCTCTTTTGGGATACAGGTGATAATACTTTGACACTGAAAATCTGAAAATTTACCAGCAGAATATCCAAATGATAATGAACGATACAAAAAAGCTACTAAATCTTTCCAGAAAAACTTATAAAAATCTACTGTGAAGCCATCTGATCCAGGGCTCTTTCCATTTGTCATCCTTTTAAGACATTCAGGGGGGCCTCGGTGGCCGAGTGATCAAGGTAGTTCGTTTACTATTGATCACGTGGTCTGTCAACACTGAGATTGCGGGTTCGATTCTCACTGCAGGCAGGGTGTACTCGACTCCAATCTTAATTGACAAGGATTGCCAGTTTTCCTACCGCAGGTCGGGGGTTCTCTCCGGGTACTCCGGCTTCCTCCCCCATTAAAAACTGGACGCCATGAAATAGCTGAAAAATTGCTGAAAGTGGCGTTAAAACACCATTCAAACAAACAAACAAACAATAAGACATTCAGCACATTCTTTAAAAGTTAACTCCCCTTCACACGATGATTTTTTTTTATCATTTAACTTAACATTGTGTTAAAAAAAATAACTATCCCTTAAAGTATCAATACGTTTGGAAGCATACAAATTGCTGTAATATTTCTGTTGTTCAAGCAAAATATTTGCTTGTTCAGAAATATGGTCACCATTGTCATCAATCACTTTAGAAAGAGTTTTGTTAATAAAATATTTTTTTTCCAGTTTACAAAAAAATTCTGTGCACTTCTCCCCGTTCTCGTGCCAATTGGCTCGAGAACGTAGGACAAGTCCATCCACTAGCTGTTGTCTTTTGTTTTCCAGCCCGCATTTCTTTTGATTTAAGGACAAAAGCAAGTTATCACTAGGATTTTGTGTGACGTCATTAAAGCTTTAGACATGCAAAACTAACGGGAAAAAATTGAAGAAATTTCTGTTTTCGTCTTGGAAGATGCACGTGGAAAATGCTATGTTGATCATTTTTCCGTATATGGATAATGTGACCTAATTTTGTTATAAACATGCTAATTTGCATACTATAACAGCCATTCGTAGTAAGAATCCAGAAATTTACATATGTAGTACCCAAGCTCCAACTGGCCATTCATTTTCGAGTTTCTCAATGTTTTTCATGTAGTAAACGTACTTAAAAAGGGGCACAAATGTCAATTAATACACAATGCAAAGTGGGTTATTAAAAACGGCAATAACTATCATGTATCAATAATGATCAATTTTAAACACGAAACCGATGAAAAAAATGGTGATACTGTCGAAAGATATCAAGATCGACCACGTCTAATTGTATATGCAACTTCTTTTGGACATCAAAGGGCCGGGAGTGATTCACTCCCGCTCTGCTACATTACGAGTAATGGGACAAAATTCGTACCCTCGCCAAAAAAAAAAGCCAGGGTCTGTCTGTCCGTACGTCCGAACAAATTTCCATCAAGCTTTTCTCAGAAACCGTACATGAGAACAATTTTAAATTTGGCAGAGTGGTTCAGTATCACAAGTTGTATGTCCTAAGCGAATTTCAGACCTGTCGGACAACTACTTCCTGTTTGGGACTTCATTTGTACGTAAATACGTCCGTCTGTATGTACAAATTTCCGTCAAGCTTTTCTCAGAAACCGTACATGAGAACAATTTGAAATTTGGCAGGGTTGTTCAGTATCACAAGTTGTATGTCCTAAGCGACTTTCAGACCTGTCAAACAACTACTTCCTGTTTGGGACTGGGCCGATATGAAAATGTGTTAACACAAGTATGAAAATTTCCGTCAAGCTGTTCTCAGTAACCGTACATGAGAACAATTTGAAATTTGGCAGGGTGGTTCAGTATCACAAGTTGTATGTCCTAAGCGACTTTCAGACCTGTCGGACAACTACTTCCTGTTTGCGACTGGGCCGATATGAAAATGTTCTAACTTGAGTATGAAAATTTCCGTCAAGCTTTTCTCAGAAACCGTACATCAGAACAATTTGAAATTTGACAAGGTGGTTCAGTATCACAAGTTGTACGTCCTAAGCGACTTTCAGACCTGTCGGACAACTACTTCCTGTTTGGGACTTGGCCGATATGAAAATGTGTTAACATGAGAATGAAAATTTCCGTCAAGCTTTTCTCAGAAACCGTACATCAGAACAATTTGAAATTTGGCAGGGTGGTTCAGTATCACAAGTTGTACGTCCTAAGCGACTTTCAGATTTGTCGGACAACTACTTCCTGTTTGCGACTGGGCCGATATGAAAATGTGTTAACATGAGTATGAAAATTTCTGTCAAGCTTTACTCAGAAACCATACATTAGAACAATTTGAAATTTGGCAGGGTGGTTAAGTATCACAAGTTGTACGTCCTAAGCGACTTTCAGACCTGTTGGACAACTACTTCCTGTTTGGGACTTATTTTAGCGGGGGCATCCGTGTCCCATGGACACATTCTTCAATTTTTCTATCTAACACTACAAACAAAGCATAAACAATTGAATACAAATAAACTAACTAAAAACATTTGTACATAAAAAAAATATACAAAATAAACATTACAGTATATTATATACATCATTATATAATGTTCTCAACATTTAGTCATGAACATGCCATGTTTATCTATACTTAATCTAGACTTAAATGTCTAAAGAATATACATAACTTTTCATTAGACCTAAAAATAATTCCTCTGTTCTGTACTCTTCAACCTCCACAAATACAAACTGCTTCATGGGAGACCTGGTTTTTGGATTAAATGCTGTCAGTACCATCTGGTTGGTGTAAACATATTTATTCAAAGAGAAATCATCATTATTAGTAGAACAGCATTCTTCATACACAAGAAGGATTCAGAAACAAGCATTAAATGCTTATGTTAATCTGTCTCCATCTGGTTAAATTTACTGTATCTCTGTTTATTGTCTCGTTTGCTGACGACCATAGGTCAACAACATTTGATCCATTGGTAGCTTATGATAAGTACATGTCAGTCTGTCACCTGACTTTGACCTAAATTTGCGGTCCAGTGACTACGATAAAGTTTATGGATTAAGTCAGATCCTTTGTAACTCAGGGCTCACCACACTGGGCGAAGTGGGCGACAAACTGGGACTTGATGTCACCCTACGGTGCCTCAAAAGCAAAGTCGAAGTCGCCTGGTTATTTCCCTCAAGTTGCCCGATGGTTCACAGAAGATACTTAAATGTAAAGTATAACGGCCCATAATGAAAAATTGTATTTTTTTTTATAAACAAACACTTTTAATTGGTTTCAAACTTCAGTTCATTCAAAGTGTATTGTTGTTATTTTAACAATTTTCTTTGATAAATATATGAGCTGCACTTGAAAGAATAAAGATATAATAGTAATTATTGACATGATATGTTCTGTAGATGGGTGTCCCATGAAGCAATTTGGATCAGCACAACTTTGTCCAAGTGGAAGTGTGCTGAACAGAAGAATTATTTCTGGGTTTAATGTTATGTTATTCTTTCTATCTTCTTTGAAGATTTTGCTCAGATAACCATGGCATTTTCATAACAAAATGTTAGAAATATTATGATGTATACAAGAACTTCATGAATGATGTTTATGTCTACACCAACACAAATATTTTTAGTTGATCTATTTTTATTTGTGAATACCTTGTATGGTTACAAGTACTGAAGTAGATAGAAAAATAGTCGCTATATCCGGTGTTTTTTTTCTTAGATTTTTTAATGATAAATGTTATGTGCTATTTGATATTGCAAACCATTAATAATAAAAAAAAAGAAAGTAAAAAAACTGAATCTAAGTGTGTTTTGGTTTAAAAACACAAGAGAAATAATCCTGGAAATCCACAGTTATAAAAAAAATGATGTAAATAATGAAAAATGTATGTAACTAATGCAAAAATTAATTATTTGAATGATCCCCCTGACTTCTCTCTAATGTCTCCCTGAAGTCTCCCTATCAGAGCCTCACTTCTCCCAGTTTGGCTGCCAGGGAGAAGTCACTTCTCCCTATGTTTTTAGAGTGTGGTACGGTGACCCCTGTAACTATGCACATGGTAGGATTACAATATTTGGTAGATAGGTTGTTGATGAAAGGTAAATGATAGTCCATCACATGTCATGGTCCAGTGAATATGTTAATGTTATTAGATTCAGTCAGTTCTCTAGTACGCTGCCAATGAATGGTACATGACAGTTCGTCAAATGTCACCAGATCTTGACCTAATTTCACGGTCCAGAGACTACATTAAAGTTATTGGATTAAGTTAGTTCATCAGTAATTCTGCATTGTAGGATGACAATATTTGGTATATAGGTTGCTGGTGAAAGGTAGGTGACGTCTGGTAGATGTCACCTGACCTTGACCTAAATTTAACTCCAGTGACTACGTTAAAGTTATTGGATTAAGTCAGTTCTACAATAACCATGCATATTCTGTATATAGGTTGTTGAAGAAGGTTCATGACAGACAGGTAGGTGTCACCTGACCTTAACCTCTAGTTCACAGTCCAGCGACAAAGTTGGTCAGTTTCTTAGTAACCATGCACTATATATTTTATAAAATGACTATATAATGCTCTTTACATGTTGCTCATAAAGTAATTTAATTATCATTACTGATGCGGAATGCATGCGAGACATTTTTTTGTGGCCACACTTGTTGGTATCAAAGTGCAGCAGAGTCAACGAAATGCATGTTGCGTTGTTATTTTTACAATATTTGCTTGCGATATCATTGAAAAGTTGGGCGTGGGGTTTGGGTATATTTATTAGAGTACTTAATCTTATTTGCAACTCCTCATACATGTACACCCACTACCTGGAATTAAACTTTTACAGAATTTTTTCCGCATACTGTCATTTTTCAACTGATATTTTATATTTGATCAGAATGATATTTAAGATTTCCCATTGCAAAAGATGGACTTTGTCATTAGATGCCAGAGTATAAATAATTTAAATTGTTTTATGTCTTATTTAGCCCCAAATTATATGTAGTTAAATTCCTGTGCCCTAACTGTCAATTTTGGCCTCACATTGTGGAGAAATTGATCTGAATTAATACATGTAAGATCATTAAAAGTTGTTGTACTTCACAATGATTTGTATCTGTATATAAAGTTAAAGTGCTTGTCAGATTTTTTTCAGACCATTTAAGCCCCTTACTGTATTTACTCAGGACTGTAATTTTAATTTGATAAAATGATGGTACTCTGTAATATTGACAGTTGGACAAAGTACAAATTTGACCTCATAGAAATAACAAACTAATACATGTAATAATACATATATTTTTTAATTGTATGTCCTGTTTCACTTGCAATGAATAAACCTGAAGGAGAGAGTAGTCCATTTTGTACACTTGCTTTATATCTGTGTCGTGTGTTAATTGCAGTTAGCTGTTACCGGGAATCTAAAGTTTGTATTATAACAGAAGGATTAAATAAAATTAGTTATATATATTTTTTACATTAAAATATTTTGGAATTGGATACATAATATATTCAGCATGTGTCATAGATATATAAATTGTATATTCATTCATTAATCTTGTATCTCTTTTCAGTCCACATTATTTCAAACATATAAAGGTGTCAGCTTTAGCTCTGCTGAAAATGGTGATGCATGCTCGTTCTGGTGGTAATTTGGAAATAATGGGCCTCTTGTTAGGTAAGGTAGATGGCAGCACAATGATCGTTATGGACAGTTTTGCACTTCCTGTAGAAGGAACAGAAACCAGAGTCAATGCACAAGCTCAGGCTTATGAATATATGGCGGCCTATACGGAAGCTGCTAAACAGGTAAGGAGTACAAACTGCAGTTCTTTATCAACCCTTTTACTTCAAAATTAATACATTTTTTAACTTGATCTAATCTAGGCTTACTCTCTAATGTCATTGTGTTTTTGACGACTATGTTGTTGCACGAGCATACATGATGTGATATAATTGTCCCCCGCCACAACGCGACGGAGGGACCTAGTAATAGTCTGCATTTGTGCATCCGTCCACAACTCCTCTGAAACCATTTGATGGATTGCTTTGATATGTGGGAGGAAATAATTGTTATGATGGGTAGAAGATGTGCATACTTTACCGTCATTTTGATTTGTCAAATTTAGTAGGAGTTCTGGGACTTTGACCATTTCAGCAATATAATGCAATAGTATATCTTGTGGACGCATCTCCTCTGAAATTTCTTGACAAATTGCTTTGATATTTGGTACAGTGATTTAGCTAGCGCTCGCCACTTTTGCAATTGGCGAATCCTCTTTAGAAATGACGAAAGTATTTTGAACGTAATTCGCCACTTCCATTTTCAAACTTCGAAATTTTCATCGTCAAAATCGCCACAGGTAAATCCAAATATCTGACCTAAGGTACATGTTTATGACCCAAGGCAATCAAAGTAATTATGTAAGAGATAGGCCACCTGATATTATTTGATAATTAATCACTTAATTACTGTGTTACAGTACACACCGTCACACGCGATCGAGCAATACCAGTTGGATGACAACTCGGGCGATCTTATTGTGGTCCCACGTCGCGTTGTTGACCATTAAACGAGAAGCTGAAGTCGCTCTGTCATTTAAAAAAATGTCTTATGTCTCCTTTTAATTTTATTGCCATTCTCGTCAGAATCGTCATATTTTTGTCACAGCCTCTGTTTATCATGTTACGCGCCATTTGTTAACTCTGGTTCCGGCGTGATTTTACTTTGTACATAAAGCGTAGGATAAAATACTACTGGTAACCAGTCAGAGAAACAAAAAAAAAATAATACCGATAGGTTTTCGGAGAGGATATGAATTCGGTGCCGGAGATTGCAAAATACGATGCCAATTAAAAACGACTATTGCAAAAATTTAAATATAAACAAAAATGAATATTTTGGCAAACACTGTTAAAGTTTTTTTATTTAAATCTGTTTAAATATATGTTCTATGGCAATATTACATTGAATATATAATATATGTTATAAAATGATGCCAGAAAATATTAAATATTGATTGATGTTTATCGCATTAATTAATTAATTAATTAATGATCTTGCATACATTTAGACATATAAAAAATATACACACATATTAGATCTTAAAATTAGTCGCACGCAAAAGTGACTAATGCTTAAAAAATCCTAGCTAAAACCCTGTGGTAGGATTAATTGTTATGTTGTGTAGATGTGCATACTATACCATCATTTTGATTCATCAAAATTTGTAGGAGTTATGAGATTTTGACCATTTCAGCACTATAATACAATGGTAGATCTTGTTGATGCATCTCTGAAACCGTTAAATGGATTGCTTTGATATTTAATAGGATTAATTGTTGTGATGTGTAGATGTGCATACTCTTTTTGACATTTTGATTTGTCAAATTTTCTATGAGTTATGGGACTTTGACCATTTTAGCAATATTGAACAAAATTGAAAGCAAATTTTATCAAGCACTCTACTAGAGTTTCACATTCTGATGTAGTTTTTTCATGTAGTTGCTTTGCTCTTCTTGAAATACCTGTCAAAAAAGTTCTAATATTACATGCTTATTATTTTGTCCCAAAACTAAATGTGTCACAATAATTTTTTTCCCATTTTATTTTCTCACCCCTCTTAGGCAATTGGATACTGCTGCGCCGGGGACATTTGGCCACGTGTCGCAACTTGCCCTTGTTTTCAGCTGAAAGAAGTTGAATTTATTGCTGGGTAGGAGACATGTTTAAACTTAACAGATATTATTTCTATAGACAACTATTTTAGGTTGGTAGATTAGAGAATGCCATAGGATGGTACCATAGTCATCCAGGTTACGGTTGTTGGTTGTCAGGCATAGATGTTAGTACACAGATGTTGAACCAGCAGTTTCAGGAACCTTTTGTTGCCATTGTGGTAAATTATAAATTTTTAAATTACTATGTTGAAAACAAAACTTTTGAATATTTGGAGTAAAAAGTAATCTTACAGTATTTATTCATGTTTAATTGTGAAATTGATGGCCCTAACAAGGTTGCCAGGGGTATAATGTTTTAGACCCGTCTGTCTATGTGTCATGCGTTCTGAGCGCTCTCATTTCCTAATGGATTTTAATGAAACTTTGGGAAATTGTTACTTATAGTAGGTGCTTGGATGGGATTGATTTTCAGGGAAATTTGTCAAGGGGACCATATTTTTTGGAGGGAGACTTGGTCAGCTATCATGTACATGTATATTCAATGTTGTCGCATGAATATAACTTTCATTTCGTCATGGATTTTCATGAAACCTCAATATACCAATTTAAATACCAAATACCACCTTGATGTAATGGGAATGCATGGGTCATTGTGAGCTTGCAAAAGAAGCAGGTCAAACTGTACATGTCAAAAAAGCCTCCACTTTGACCAAAATGCAGCCTTAAAATATTCCCAAACAATTAGTAAAATGTTCGTATTTTATTTGATTATTTTCTAATTATTAAAAAATTGCTTGTTTTGAACTGTCACTGCATCACATTCTTTTTGGATATTTTTTATTTGGGTGCAGGATAACTCGGCCTGTCTACTTTTGAGACAACTTGACCCGACTACTGAGACAACTCGGACCGTCTATGGAATAAATATATCTCTTATTAGATAACTAAATAAAGCAATACAAAGAATTATTTAAAAGCTTTTAATTATGTCATCAACATTAAAAAGAAAAAAAAGCAAGTACTGTCGACGCATTTAACTTTTAGAGATGCTTGTAAAGTAGAACGGAAACCGAACAAACAACAATAAGAAACAACTTTTTAAAATAAATCAAACGAAAGATACATGAAACATTAATGTAGTCGGAAGGTAAAAAATTAAAGTGCTGCGAACTGTATCTAAGGTGTAATATACATAATTTTGGAAGTTTGCTGCATTATTGTATTCATAATGGATTTTTCGAAAAACAAAGTTACTTAACATTTCAAAACAGCACCTTTTTTTAAATACATTTCTTAAGTAAACATGTACTTGCATGTATCAAGTTATAGTCATTACAAGTTGCTATTTTATTATTTAATTAGTTGTATAAAAGTTGTGATAGGTACGGGTTCTTGACAACTTCAAATGTACTAACAATATACTATCGCTTTGCTTTGCATAGAATATCCAGTTGAGTGTCAGTATTAAATATTAAATGTCAATTTTTTATATATATTTTTTATTGATAACATGAAAATAAACCATAAATTTCACTAAATCTTACATTAATTTACAAAATATTACAAAAATATATGGTCCGAGTTATCTTAATATAAGGTCAGAGTTGAATTGGGTCGAGTTGTCTTCTGGCGGAGTTATCTTATATTCTTTTATTTTTGTCCCTGTGTCATGTTGTTCATAATTACCCAGCATATAATAATGAGGAATATGTTATGTCAACAAGTTGACCAGGTTCAATAGAAATTGGCAAAAAATATATTCTATGGGCATTGTATTTAAAATGTTTACCAGTGAGCCATGACTTAAAATATTATACATAAAAATTTAATGTATGACCATGATGTCATTCATAATGCAGTGAACTTTGTGTCCTCTTAAACAATATTATATATCTAATAAACTGCCTAAAAATAAATCTATATAAGGATACATAAAAATTTGGAGAAATGTGTACATACATGCTTGATAGTGTACCAAAATATTTTTTAATAATGACTTTACCCAACACCTCTAACTTATCCATGTTTCATCCCCTTTTCTCTTTGCCGGCCTCAGAAAGAGAAGTGACCTCCCCATAATTCTGACCCAACGTGACTCCTATAATTTACATACTTGTGACAAGTGTACATGTACATGGTAATTTGCATTACAAACATATTTGTTAATTTCCTTTTTTTTATATATGTACATGTACTGGTATTATGTTTTTAAAAAAAAAACTTAAATGCAGATGTGCATGTGTTGTTAATTTCATAGCAGTCTAAATAGCAACTACCGTTATCAGTTGTGTATGACACCCACTTATGTTTGCTTCAAGGATCACTTGATCAGCCTGTATCATACACAATAGGTTAAGTTTATCTGTCATTTGTTGTAAGAACATTGGATTAGGTGCTTATAATGCATCAGTGCTTATTATACACAGACATTTACTGTAATGGAAGAAATAGAGTTAAATTGAGCAGAATGTGTTATAAGGACATAAGTTGAAACATGATTCTGCTTAAACATATACTGTACAGGCCTCGCGAATTTTAATTTCTCCATGCATCCCGGTGGAGGAAATTCGGGTCTCTGTGGCCTCTCCGTGGTCATCTCCACCGCGACTCGCGGTAGCGAATTGCCGGTGGAGAGCCGGTATCAGGTGGAGAGCTGACGACTCCACCGTGTATTCGCGGTGTATCCACTCTGCAAACATTTGGGTATATTGGCACATTCGGTAACTGTGCATATTATCGTATAAATGACATGAATTTATCATAAGTCTGATCTTTCACCTTTTAAAATATATGACACTTTTGTGAACCTGTTTCAGATCAGTTTCATATGTTATCCTGCAAAAACATGGCCAAGGTACAGCAGTTGTTGTCATAATAAAGCTGAAAAGTTGCTGAGTTCTTTACATCATATTTGTTTTATTTCGTTAATAGATTGATCCAATTAGAACTATTTCTGCTGGAAAAGTTAACATTGGTGCCTTCAGAACATATCCTAAGGTTTGTTGTAATGTTGTTATAAGACAGTTTTATTTTAACACATTTTGATTACATGTTCATGTGAGATAATATCATCAGTTTGTGTTTACCATCATTAAGCATCCATATTGTCTGGAATAAGCATCTAAATTTTAGTTGTCTACCAGCCTTGGCATTTGACAATTTTTCGTATAGTCCCCAAAGTATATATCATTGATGGTCCCACCATATATCCAAGTTAAGTATCATTACTAAATATGTTACTTAGGTAAAGAGATTATGATAGTATTAGATATTCTATTTTAATGAATAAAGTTGATCAAGTGATCAAGGCAAAGTTGAAATGTCACGGGTAATTAAAGGGTTTTTATGATCAGACCTGTGAACTGTGTATTTGATGAAGGTCAGTATAACAAAATCGTTCTTTTATTAACATTTATTTTGTGAAGAAATTTAACATCATTTAAAGTCTGAAGATGGAATAATTTGCATCGCTTTCAGTCATCCCTATTTGAAACAGATCAAAAGTACCTTATGTGCATAGAAAGATACAAGAAAGTAGTAAACTGTGTAAGAAGACCGTTGATTCAAATTCGAAATGGGAAAAATGATCTTTTTATAAATTAGAAAGCTTTAATAGATAACAGTTTCATTTCTGTTGTAAAATAAATGCCAGAATTGTTTTGTAGGGTTACAAACCACCAGATGAAGGGCCATCAGAGTACCAGTCTATCCCACTTAGTAAAATAGAAGACTTTGGAGTACACTGTAAACAGTATGTTCTCAATCATCTCATTTTTTAACAATAAACTCATCAGATAGACTTGTTTACATGCATGTATGAAGAATTTTTGGCCAGTTTTACAAAATGCAAAGTTAAATTTATCTTGACCAAACACTAAGTAAATCTTTACCTCAGAAACCCTTGAGCCAAACATGGTATTGATGATCTTTGAAAGGAACAATACCAAAATTCATTCTGATAGTCCTAACCTTTAATTATAAAATAGAGACTTTTCTTTAAAAAGCTTAGTTTATTTATTTTTTGTCTTGAGGCATAGTAGCCACTATCTTATAACATAAAGTGTCATCTGCATTGTCATCTAATAAATGGTAGACTCCTTATGTGAAAAAGCTGTTTCGACTTTGCGAAATATGTTCTTGATAAAGATGTTTGTCTACAGAAAAATGGCTTTGTCTCATAATTCCAGCTTTTGTTTTGTTGTAAAAGAAATTTAACAGGGAAAAAACTTCTGGAAATGAACCTGTCAAAACCTAATTCTGAAAACAAATAATCCAATCATTTCTACTAATAGTAAAATTTATCAACTATCTGTGTATGAATTATAATAAAAAAAGATAGTTACAAGCTTACTGATAAATATTTTGACATACAAAATATCAATCAACAATACATGGGGACAAGTAATTTGTAGCTATTTAGATTGAAATATTAGTGTTACCTAAATCTGCACAACTTTTTTCAGGTATTTTGCTTTAGATATTTCATACTTCAAGTCATCATTTGATAGAAAGCTGTTAGAATCTCTATGGAACAAATATTGGGTGAATACCCTTAGTTCATCTAGTTTACTAACAGTAAGTACCATAATTTTCATTGGATAAATCCCTGCATTTCTAGCCAACCTGTGAATGTTATGCAAAAAGCATTGTATTTCGTTTAACATGCAGACCTCTTTTCATTTGAAAAACTTTTATCATTTCAGAGCAAAAAACAAGTGCATATATAAACTTGAAACACAAACTAGAGGCTCTTAAGAGCCTGTATCGCTCACCTGACTTACAAAAAAACTTTTTAAGACAAGACTTTTCTTGCAAATTTTGATATTAAATGCTAAAAAGTTTATGTGAAGATGCTGTTTCTATGAATGTTGCCATGTTGAATTTACAATCAGCAGTAGGAGAGTTTCTTCGAAGAAGCAGTTTTTATGTTTATTCATAGGTTAGTATGTTAAGTGATGTTCCATGGTGGCAGCAATCTTGTATTTTGGATCGAAACAAAAAACTCAAAATTGGTAGCGGACCATACAATATCACATATCCTAAAATCTGCCAAGTGGTTTGTGAGAAAACGAATTTTGAAATCTTAGGCAGTCAGAACGCATTTGCAGCTCTGGCATCCATGTTGAATTTCCTATCTGGTCGAAACATACTTAAAATAATAAGATTACTATCTAAGATTCACTTCTGCATTATTTGGTTAAATTGTGTGGAACTGAGTTTCAGAGAAAAAGCTGTTTGTATGGTTTTCCCATAGGGACCTATGTTAAGCTGTGTTCCACCGTGGCGCCCATCTTGGAATTTGGATTGCCACAAAAAACTCAAATTTTGTAGAGGACCGTCAAAGGAACATTTGTGCAATATTTCAAATCAATCTGCTAAGCGGCTTGTAAAAAGAAGATTTTTGAAATTTCAGCCAATCAGAACCCATTAGTTGCCCTGGAAGCCATGTTCAATTTGCAATTGGCTAAAAAAACTCAAAATAATAAGATAAATATCCATTAATCATTTCTTCATAATTTGGCTTCATTGTGTGGAACAGTTTCAGAGAAGAAGTTGTTTGTATGTTTTTCCCATAGGGACCTTTGTTAAGATGTGTTCCACCGTGGCGGCCATCTTGGATTTTGGATTGGCACAAAAAACTCAAAACTTTGTAAAGTACCACCTAAGGTACATTTCTGCAATATTTCAAATCAATCTGCCAAGCAGTTTATGAGAAGAAGATTTTTGAATTTCAGCCAGTCAGAACACATTAATGGCCCTGGAAGCCATGTTGAATTTGCAATTGGCTCGAAAAACCCAAAACAATAAGATAATTATCCAACCTTCATTTCCTTCATAATTTGGCTTCATTGTGTGGAACAGTTTCAGAGAAGAAGTTGTTTGTATGTTTTTCCCATAGGGTCCTATGTTAAACTATGTCCTGCGATGGTGGCCATCTTGGATTTTGGATTGGCACAAAAACCTCAAACTTTGTAGAGGACTATCTAAGGTACATTTCTGCAAAATTTCAAATCAATCTGCCAAGCAGTCTATGAGAAGATTTTTGAAATTCAGCCAATCAGAACACATTAATGACTTTATTTTTTTGCTTTTCAACAACACATACATGAATTCACATATTGATATCATAATTGTATCTACATGCAATTATACTAGTAAATGTTATACATGTGTAGTAGCTTTCAAAAAAACAATACAGTTGTTGAATTTTTTTTAATAGGGTTTAAAATAAGAGTAATTTTAGGAGAAATGGAACAACCGGAAGTGAAGTTTTGCCATTCCTGCTTACATAAATATACAAAAATATAAAAAGGTTATCAATAATAAATACAATTTGTTCATTCATCATATATGTATACATAATGAAGTTTAATTGAGTAAAATATGAAAAATATTCCATAGTTTGTTGAAGAGAGTGATATTTTTGTTTTTGACAAACATCATCTTTTCAATTAAGTACATGTTTTTGAGTTTTTCTTTTAATGATTGCAGACTTAATGTACCTTTATTACATCTAGTATTATATATGTACTGTTTTATATTGAGCAGTATAATATTTTCAGCATTTCCATAATAAATATTATTTATATTACCAAACAGAAAGTTTTGGCAGCTGAATGATATACTTATACCATTCGAGAGAAACCAATTTTCAGTATCTGTAATAAATGATTGTACATTTTCACACTCCCAAAATAAGTGTTCAATAGTTTCAATATTAGTTTTGCAAAAAGTACAGCTTGAATCATTAGTTATTTTTATTTTACAAAGGAATTTATTTGTTGCAATTATTCTGTGATTGATTCTATACTGTAGCCACTGTAATTTTGTGTTCTTGGTGACCATAAAAGGTAACTTGAAAAATTTATTGCAGTTTTGTTCATTCATATTTAAGATGTCACACCATTTAATTTTTCCATTTGGAATACTCAAATTTCTGTTGAGAACTAAGTACATATCTTTAGAACCTTTTTTGTTTTTAAAAAACACTTGAATATTTGATGGGATAAATGGAGTGTTCAATTTATGATTTCCTTTTGTAAACATTTTTGCTGCTTGTGTAAGAGCTGCAATTATACTATTATACTTCATTACATTTATATCTATTTTAAACTTTTGTTGAATCTCTTCCAAAGAGTAAAAAGATCCATCTGTATTCATTAAATCATTTATATATCTGATTCCTGTGTTACACCAGTCTTTGTAAAAAACTGGCTGTTCAATATTTGATCAGCACCAAAAACTCAAACTTTGTAAAGAACCACCCAATAAACATTCCTGCCAAGTTTGGTTCCAATTGGCCAAGGGGTTTTGGAGAAGAAGATTGAAATGTGAAAAATTTAAGACCGACGACAAAGCCGCCGCCCCCGACGGACGCAAAGTGATGAGAATTGCTCACACTGACCCTTTGGGTCAGGTGAGCTAAAAAGTCACAAAATAAATTCTTTCAGTGAAAAAAACTGACCTGGTGTTTTTGAAACCACTTCATTGAAAATAAAACACTTTGTCATAATTTTTAACTGTCATTAAAAAAGTGCCATGTACTTGGAAATTGAAAACCCTGCCTAAATTTGACCCTTGGGTAAGTTTTTCAAGGATTTTACACAAAGCAAGGTATATTTAATGAAAATGCTGGTTATTTTGGTAATCTGAATTGACCTAATTCTTGTAGAATGCAGAATACACAACGGAACAAGTATTTGACCTGGCAGACAAATTGGAACAGTCAGAGGCACAACTGGGGAGGGGAGGATTTATGTTGGGGATGGACAGTCACGAAAGAAAATCAGAAGACAAACTAGCAAAGGCAACAAAAGATGGGTTTGTAGTGAATTTCATTGTATATATCATATATCATTGTCATACTAAACAATAATTTCAAGTAGATTTTTTAGCTTTGACAACATTTGTTAAAACATTAGATTTTGAACCATCAGTCTTGAATTTAACTTTATATAAGTTTAAAAAAAATACAGATTTCTAGTTATGTTTTGTGTGAATTTTTCTTGATTTTAATTCACTTTACACATTACCCACACAACAGTCAGTGAGGTAGTTTTTTTTGTCCCAGTATGCTTTATAGACAATCAATGTATCATTGATTTGAAAACATATTAAATAATCCTCCACAGAGATTGTGTCTCAGTGTTGGTACTTAAAAGCTACATGGCTTACAATGTCCATTCATGTTTGGAATTGAAAATTATAACTTTACTAAAATTAATTTAACATAGAAAATCGGGAAATGTGCCTAAAATCATTTTATATATAGAAATTATTAGCCAGTTCAGTCATTTAAGTAGAAATAGAAATTGTCCTAAATTTATGATCATCTTATTGTTAAGGTGCCCAAGTTGGCTGCAGTGTCTGTCTAATAACATCAGTTGCCAAGCTCTTCTTTTTGACCTAGTTAATTGACCCTGTTTTCATTTTCAGTTCCAGACCTAAAACAGGTCACAAGCAAGGCAACCTTTGAAACAGGAAATTATATATTTTTTGACAAAGCATACTGTGCTCTATAAGCAGGGCCCCACGTAAAACATTTAAATGTGACATATTACTTATATTTTCTCTTTTTCAGATGTAAAACAACAATGGAATCATTACATGGACTGATGTCACAAGTTATCAAGGACAGACTGTTTAATCAAGTGCATTTATCCAAATAGTTCCATGGCTGTCTTATTTACTGTTCATGTAACATTATAAAAACTATTATTGTGCAAATGTGGAATTAAACCTGTATAATAGAATATGATATTATACTTCATATTCATTTCTATACATTTCATTGGTTAAAATGAGCGACTTATTACAATCTCATCCCAAATTTGACCCCATTTACCAGTAAACCTTACTTATTTTTACAAATACGAGTCCAGTAGAATAGCACCTGATCAGACCAGAAATGGATCATACCCTTTCTGTTGCAATCTGAATTTGATTGAACATAACTTCAGCCCAGCAACAATTTTATCAGATGATAATGCAAATATTCAGTAGGAACTTTTACTATGCCATTTGGTCTAGGAAATATGCAATTTCCAAGCTCACGATTCAGGAACAGGTTTAATTCCTATAAATTACGTGACTACACATATAAATTCTGGATTGTCCAAAGAGGGTATTCCTCAGGTTCCATTCTGGCCTTTCATGTTTAACCCTTTCGCATACATAAATCCAAATGTGTCTGATGTACTGAGTCATGCACTAATCAGACTGTAGTATTGGCTCAGAGTCACAGTAATAATTCTGAAGTCAACGTACATGTAGTTCAAGCTGTACATTCTCAAAATATAACTTCTGATCGTATATCAAAACAATAATGTTCAAAATGCTGAAAAGAAAAAGAAGGTATTATCATCTAGAGTCTTCTTCTCAGTATGAGGATATTTCTGGTGAGGAATCTGAAGCTAATCATGTTTCATTTAGGCGACCATCTTCAGCTATTTCATTGTTAGCTCAGGAAAATGATGTTGGATCGAAAAATTCTGAAATGCAATGTGAAGTAGATTATCATGGTTTAAATGAGAAAGGTTGGTCACCCTTCTTGAAGAAGGTAGTTGATATGTTGGGTATTGCGATGGAGGAGGTGAAGATAGATAATTCAAAAGAAAAGTCATATGTGTTGGACAATTTGGCTACAGTTAAGAAAGAAACAGTTGTTAGTAAAAAATTGCCTCTAGATGGCTCTGTTCTGAGAACATACAAAGATTGTGATGAGTAATTTCAGATGACAACTTATAAGAACTTATTTTAACTTACAAAGCTAATGACGATATGAAATGTTTAGAGATAACTCTGATCATTTTAATACTTACTATTTGACACCTCAGTTAGATGAGAATGCTTTGTAAGGGTTGTCCTCTTTTGATGGAAGCTCCCAAAGTGGGTAAAGCACAATTTCGATTTTAAAAAGTGTTGCACGATCATGATATTGAAATGAGTAGAGTTGATACTCAAGCTAGGCTACTTTTTGAGACGGGTTTCACGTGCAACACTATTTACCTCGAAATGGTTGATGAAAATGAGGCTCTTGGGACTGTAATGGAATTTTTCAGTACTATGACAGATGTTATTTCTAGAATGATAGTCAATTCTGTGAGATCTAGACGGTTGATCTATATTACAGTGATGGCTTTATGAAATAAAAGCACAGACCAAAAATTACTGTCGCTGCCAACTGAAGGGTCAAAGCTGTTAGGTGGTAAATTGTTAAATGTGTAGCATGACAGTGCAGAAAATATGAGAGATGCCAAAGAAACACTAATTGTTAGAAAGACTTATGCAACTAACAGCTCTTCTGACAATTGTTCGAAGAAACGAAAGGAAGATTTTTATTTTCTGAGAAGGAAATATGCTAATGAAGAAAAAACTTATGAGACATAATTATGATAAGACGGGCAATAAAAGTAACTATAACAAGTCTAGTGCAAGAGACATTTTTATAGGTGAAAAAAGGGGCAAAAGCAGCTGGGGTTCGTCCCTCCACCTTTGTACAAATGTTTCAGAATCAAGTCCAGGTTGGGTGTCGTATTCAAAATTATTATGTAAAATGGGAGCAGATAACGTCCAACCCAGGTGTTCTAAATTTAGTCCAGGAAGAACTGAAATTACTTTTTGTTGCCCCCTCCTCCAAGGTAAGGAGTTAGAGACCAAGTTAAAACATATTCATATTTTAAATAGTTGAGAAGAGCTAGAAAGCTTGTTAGAAAAACATGCTATGGAAGCTGTCCCCTCGAATTCGGTAGGTCAAGGGTTTTACAGCACGTTTTTTATGCCCCCGCGACATGTCGGGGGGCATTAAGTTTTACTCATGTCTGTACATACGTATGTCCAAACGAATTTCCGTCAAGCTTTTCTCAGAAACCGTACATGAGAACAATTTGAAATTTGGCAGGGGGGTTCAGTATCACAAGTTGTACGTCCTAGGCGACTTTCAGACCTGTCGGACAACTACTTCCTGTTTGGGACTTCATTTGTACGTAAATACGTCTGTCCGTATGTACGAATTTCCGTCAAGCTTTTCTCAGAAACCGTACATGAGAACAATTTGAAATTTGGCAGGATGGTTCAGTATCACAAGTTGTACGTCCTAAGCAACTTTCAGACCTGTCGGACAACTACTTCCTGTTTGGGACTTCATTTAGCGGGAGCATCTGTTGTCCCATGGACACATTCTTCGATTTTTTAGTTCTAAAGAAGGACGGGTGAATGCGTCCTATTCTAAATTTAAGACCATTAAATCAGTTTCTTGTAAAAGAACATTTCAGGATCGAAACGTTAAGGTCAATCATTCAGGCACTCCAAAAAAAGGGATTGGGCAGTCAGTCTAGACTTGAAGGATGCACATCTTCTAATTTCTGTTACCCCCTTTCACCGACAATACCTCCGTTTTTGTGTAAACAGCCTTTATTTTCAATCCATGGCGATGCCTTTTGGGCTTGCCATTGCTCCTCGAGTCTTCACAAACGTAATGATGACAGTAAGGAGTTTTTCTACGACGACATCAATCAACATTTACATGAACATAGACGGTTGGTTAATGAAGAATCAACTAAGAAATATGTTGATTCTGCAGTTCAGACAAACAGAAAACAGAAAAAATCTCAGTTAATTCCTTCTCAGGAGATATGTTACCTTGGTACAGTGTTTAATCTAGAAAAAGGGCTAGTGTTTCCATCAGAAGATCGATTCCTTCTGATTTAAGAGAGATCTGCCAAAAACAGATGGTCCCCACTAAATTAATTCTGAGACTGCTGGGGTTTCTAGCCTCTTGCATAGACATAGTCCCTTATGCCTGGTTACATATGCGCCCTTTACAATTGTATTTCCTTTGTTTTGGCGTCCTCACAAGGACAGTTTGTTGCACCAAATTCCAGTGAGGATCATTTTCCTTTGTTCATATTCAGTGGTGGTTAGACAGGAAGAACATATTCAAAGTTGTGCCCCTAGAAGATTACAATCACTCCCCAACTCTGTGAACAGATGCTTCGAATTGGGGCTGAGCAGCTCATTTGGGTGCAATGAAAATTTCGGAGAAATGGCCGGTAAAAGGTCAGAACAACGATATCAATTAGTTAGAGTTGAAGGCAGTTTGTAATGCTTTTATTCAAATGCAATCTCTTTGGTCAGAATGTGTCAATTCATTGCGACAATTGGTAGCATGTATAAACAAGCAAGGGGGGGTGGGGCGAAATCACCCACTCTGTGTTTTCTTTGGGACATGCTCAAATGGTATCTCAAACGGGGAATTCATCTCAGAACGGTCTATATTACGGGAAAATTGAATTTTCAAGCGGATGGCCTTAGCAAAGGCCAGACGCAAGTAATGGTAACAGAATGGAGGCTGCATCTTAGATAGTAAGAAATATGTTCAATTTCCTTGGAACTCCCAATATAGACTTGTTTGTGACAAAGCTAAACAAACATCTTCAGGTGTTTTGCAGTCCAGTCCCAGATAAGCAGGTATATGCAGCAGATGCTTCTTCAATCAGTTGGGAGGGAATGTTTGCGTATACCTTCCCTCCCCTTGTTCTGATCCCAAAAGTTCAGATGAAAGTCAGCAAAGAATCATCATGTGTTCTGTTGCTAATAGCTTCCTTTTCTCCCCGTCAATCATGGTTTCCTCAATTACTACAATTACTGATACACATTCAATTGCCTCAAATGGAGAAAATGTTATCTCAAAACAGGGGGCTAATTGTCCATCGAAATCAAAATTCTAGCAGTTTTGAAAATTTCAAAAGATCAAAAAGCTCAAAATCTTTTTCTAAGCAAGCTAAAAAGCTTATCTTCAAATAATGTAGGGAATCGTACTGGAAAACTGTACGAAGCTAGATTGCGAATTTAAAAAAGTTGAAAGGAAAGGAAGGTCCATTCCTCTTCACCCTCTGTAGAAGAGATTGCAGAATTTTTAATATAGTTATATTAAGTGAAAAAATTGTAAAGGTCGCACAACTATGGGTTATAGATCAGCTATTAATACAATTCATAAAGGTTTTGGAAATGTTTCAGTCAGTAGCGATTCTAATTTGTCAAAGCTTATAAAAGGAATTTCCCATGATTCTTCCTATGTTAAGTTAAAAGAAAGTAGCAAAGAAAACCGACCGAACAACAAGAGCCAAAAACCAAGGGACAGTTACAAATCCGGATATAGACAAACACAACACAAAAATCAAAACATAAAACACAAAAAGAGAGTAACCCGAACCCAATTAAAACCATGGGTGCACTCAGGTGCTCCGGACGAGTAAGCAGTGCCTGCCTCTAATTAGACACCCGTCGAGTTACTCATTGTCTTGTATAGGGAAAAGTCAAATCCAGGAATAGGAAACACTACCTATGACTCAGCGAAAATGTCAGATCGTATTTGAGACACTGATTTCCCGTAACGATCAATTAAGTCGTGGTGCCGACCATAGAACTTCTGGAGAGATAACATCAACCTAGGTACAACAAACCCTTGTTTGAGTAGTTTAGCAGTCAACAGCAGTGATCGGTCTAGAAAATCTGAATAACGATCGCAGGATCTAGAATAACGTATAAGTTGTGAAATGTACACACCATACGCTGGAGCTGCTGGAATGTTGCTGTCGATGAACGGGAAGTTGACAATCGGAAAGTTGAAGTCATCACGCTTGTCGTAGAGCCTAGTTTGTAGTTTTCCTGAGTCTATTTCTAGAAGTAGTTCTAAGTAAGAGGCTGATCTTAGTGTATTGGTGTTGTCTTTAATTTCAAGCTCGCTAGGGTAAATTGAATGTAAATAGTCACCAAATTTAGCATTGTTGAGGGACAAAACATCATCAATATAGCGGAGTGTGAAATTAAAGGTCTGGGCCAGTCTTTTCTTTCTTCTTCAGTAGGCCTTCTAGGAACTCAGCCTCATAGGAGTACAAAAACAGGTCGGCGAGGAGAGGAAAACATTACTTCCTAATTGGGATTTGACCTCTGTGTTATGGAAACTTTGTGAACTAATATTTGAACCTATTGAATCTTGTAATATAAAATTTTAAATCAGAAGGCTGTCCTAATTGCACTAGCTTGTGCATCCCAGGTCAGCGAGATTCATGCTCTTACTATAGATGAATCAAATTTGAGAGGAATGGAATTCGTTTATTGCCAAATTTACAATTATTGAGAAAGACACAAAGATTAGTTTTGGTTTCCAATATTTATTCCTAATTTTGATGAGTTGCCAATAACGATTTGTTGTTGTGTCTTGCAGAGTGGTAAAATGCTAACTATACGGACGATTAACAACATTGCACCATAACTAAATGTAAATCGAAGAATTGTAAAACTTGTAATATTTTAATAACAGAAACTAACTTTACAAGTAATTTAACAAACAAAACATATCACAGCAGAAGTTTTGATGATCTGAATTGTAAATCAGAAAATATTGTCTGCGCGTTAGAATGCAACATATGCGGACTTATTTATGTTGGAGAAACGAAAGGGCGACTCAACAAACGTATATGTGGACACCGTTCAGGAATTAATACCAACAAATATCCTGCGGTATATCAACATTTCAATCAGCCAGACCACTCTATTCTGTCTATGAAGGTCCGCATCCTTGAAAAAATCTACCATCATTCTAACAATCCTGAATTAAGTACACCTCTACGTAGACAAAAAGAAGAATACTGGATCAGAAAACTAGGCACTGCAATACCGTATAGGTGCAATGACAAAATCGATAGTATAGGTAACCTTTCCAGTCCTGGCTGTAGCAATGTGAATGTGATGGGCCTTTTTAATCACAATCACAGGCGACAACGTAGTCATGGTCATCGTCACTATATATCACCTTTGTTACATGATGTACTGTGGTTTCATTTATTTTCGTTGGTATCAATTTTCGTGGTTGGATGAAAAAAGACATTTCGTGGAATTCTTAAATTCGTGGTTCGCGGAATCAAACAAAACATCAAAAATGAAAAATGGTTTAATTACTTACAAATTTACGGTATTCATACAGGGTAAGTCTGGACATTTTATAATACATCATTTTCAAGATATAATCGCTCTGTGGAGGTGACAACTGTAATGCTGATCACAGTATTTCATAGAAATTTACGGTACTTTTATTGGAAAGCGGCGACATTAAAACGAAATGGAACGGCTTAAGAAAGACGATGCAAAACGAAACCGGTTTTTGTTGTGGCGTGGTGCAAAGCCCACACTAAACATAAACTTATGAAAGGAGTTGCGTTTTATGCCGTATTATGTCGTTTGTAAACACAATTTTATAAGACGGTGCGTTGAGTAAAATGCCCTGAATAAAATCATGCGATACCATATATCCCGTGATAGTGTACATCTAGCTAGCTATCTTAAAAACGGCGTAATGACTGTTTTGTTTTCAAAGAAACATGAAGTAATAAACAGATTTTGTTTTGTTGCCTTAAACAAAATTGACATAATTAATAAACATGTCATTTATTAAAACCAATCTAAGTAAACAGTTCATTGTAAGTTCGTCGTACATTCCCTGCGGCAAAGATTAAGTTTGTTTGTTTGACAATAAACTTGATGATATAATTAGTGGTTTTTTTAGATGAAAATCAGTATAAAAGGTGTTAAAGATAGATTGCTCTGTTGATCTTTTTTAAAATGTAATTGAGACAGTTACTTTAATATTTGTGTATACATCAACACTTTACAACGAAAAGGCACAACAGGATGTACGTTTACTACTGATGGGATTACGCAATTAAAAATAACAACGATGTTTTTTTTATCAATTTTATTTCTATTTAGTGACATAAACATACTAAAGTTGTTCATAATGCAAAATTGTCATATCTATTCAAAACATAGCAATTCAAGTTTCTTATGTCGGCTTACCGTCATTATAGATTTCTTGAGATCATTATTCGTTGAATTCTTAATTTCGTGGTTTGTCTCCACCCACGAAAACAACGAAAATTGATACCCCACGAATAAAAATGAAACCACAGTATCTATTAATGGCTTACTACCGTTTCTTCAAAAACCACTAGGACTTCATCATATTCGCACTAAATTGTACTCTGTTCCACTCAAAACACTACATTATCTTTACAAAGAATGTCTCCGGTCATCTGTAACAGACCCTTCGTCCACTCTGTATAGATTAGTAGCTATTATTATAGACATTGGAAAACACAGATTGTTCGAACCGGTTAACACAAACAAAGATGAAGAAGAACCTCGTTCCTTTCTTTCTTTACTTTTTACTTTTTGCTAACAAAGGCATAGATGCTATCAATCTTGGTAATATCTTGCATCACAAGTCTGTTACTTCCAAAATTCCACCATACTTCAAAAACAAATCCATTCCTATGATATCTTATACCTATACTACCCCCATTGCACCCAGAATTTTCAATTACAAAAGTGTATTGCAGGATCTTTTGATCAAAGACTTCAAAGCCAAACCCCCCGACTGCTCTTGCCACAATTCCCCATTCATATATAGTCCTTCAGGTCACGTGAACTGGAGATCTTAATTTTGTTGAAAATGAAAGACTCCGCAATATTTTGTCCAAAGGACCCAAGTACCGTGAACCTAAATCCATCAACTGGAATTATAACTTTAAATTATTGATGGATTCAATAGAGGACTATGCCAGAAAATGGGCAAAGCAAGAGGACCAGGAGGTTGATACTTTGTCCGAGTGGGTCAAGGCCTTGAGGTCATTGATTCAAATAAGAATAAGTTGTTTAAGAAGGTCTATGAGTACTAAAGCATCATCAATTTTCAGAAATCTTGATGCTCTTAAAACTTTGTCCTACATCATGACAAATATGTTGTTGTGCCAGCAGATAAGGCCCCTAACAATATCATTTTTATCTGCAAAAAACATTACATAGAGTGTTTAATTAATGAGTTAGGCATTGATAGTTCACTAGGCAATCCTACTTACACATTCACTGCGCTTTCAAAAGAGGAGATTATTGAAAATCACAAATCGGTATTGGCATCCTTTGATCTCAAAATCAGAGTCGAAGATTGTGATCTCCCTTTATTGTATTGGATTCCTAAACTTCACAAAAATCCATACAAACAACGTTTCATGGCAGGATCGTCTAAGTGTACTACCAAAACACTATCGCAACTCCTGACTACTATTTTAACAACAGTAAAAACGGGACTTCAAATATACAGTGACATTTGCTACTCCAGAAGTGGAATAAATGAAATGTGGACATTGAAAAATTCAAAAGACCTGATAGACATCTTGAGGTCTGGATCTCTTTCCTATTGTAACAGAATTAAAACATTTGATTTTTCGACACTCTATACGGCCATCCCTCATACGCAGCTTAAAACCAGGCTAAAAGATCTTATAAAACGATGTTTTTTCAAGAAAAACGGAAAGAGACGATATAAATACCTGGTAATTAGTCATGACAGATCTTACTTCGTCATCAATGACTCCAAAGCTAATACTAAATATACTGAAGACCAAATCTGTCACATGTTAGATTTTCTAATTGACAACATATTCGTCATGTTTGGAGGACATGTTTTTCAACGAACTGTTGGTATTCCAATGGGTACTAATTGTGCTCCTCTCCTCGCCGACCTGTTTTTGTACTCCTATGAGGCTGAGTTCCTAGAAGGCCTACTGAAGAAGAAAGAAAATACTCTGGCCCAGACCTTTAATTTCACATTCCGCTATATTGATGATGTTTTGTCCCTCAACAATGCTAAATTTGGTGACTATTTACATTCAATTTACCCTAGCGAGCTTGAAATTAAAGCCAACACCAATACACTAAGATCAGCCTCTTACTTAGACCTACTTCTAGAAATAGAATCAGGAAAACTACAAACTAGGCTCTACGACAAGCGTGATGACTTCAACTTTCCAATTATCAACTTCCCGTTCATCGACAGCAACATTCCAGCAGCTCCAGGGTATGGTGTGTACATTTCACAACTTATACGTTATTCTAGATCCTGCGATCGTTATTCAGATTTTCTAGACCGATCACTGCTGTTGACTGCTAAACTACTCAAACAAGGGTTTGTTGTACCTAGGTTGATGTTATCTCTCCAGAAGTTCTATGGTCGGCACCACGACTTAATTGATCGTTACGGGAAATCAGTGTCTCAAATACGATCTGACATTTTCGCTGAGTCATAGGTAGTGTTTCCTATTCCTGGATTTGACTTTTCCCTATACAAGACAATGAGTTACTCGACGGGTGTCTAATTAGAGGCAGGCACTGCTTACTCGTCCGGAGCACCTGAGTGCACCCATGGTTTTTATTGGGTTCGGGTTACTCTTTTTCTGTGTTTTATGTTTTTGATTTTTGTGTTGTGTTTGTTTATATCCGGATTTGTAACTGTCCCTTGGTTTTTGGCTCTTGTTGTTCGGTCGGTTTTCTTTGCTACTTTCTTAAAAGAGTTCAAGATAAGAACTCTGATAACATTTTACTTACTTCAGGAATATCAAGAGTGGAATCTAAAAATTCCATAAGAGATGGATTGCATCTCTTATTCGTTATGTTAATGAGAATATGGATTGCTTTTTACAAGTTTGTTCATGCTCACGACAATTCTTGACAATTCTTGAGAAAGACACAAAGATTAGCTAAGCCTTGGTTTCCAATATTTATTCCTAATTTTGATGAGTTGCCTATGATAATAAGGATTTATTGTTGTGTCCGTGCAGAGTGTTTAATTGCTACCTTAAAAGAGTTCAAGATAAGAACTCTGATAACATTTTTCTTACTTCAATAGTGGCATCTAAAAATTCCATAAGAGATGGATTGTATCTCTTATTCGTTATGTTTATGAGAATATAGATTGCTTTTTACAAAGTGTACATGCTCATGACACTAGAAGACTTTCAACTTCTTGGGTCATTTATAATGGAGCCACTGTAAAAGAAATAATGAAGGCAGCACATTGGTCAGTGGAAAATACTTTCTTATCATATATGAGTCAATATCATCTTGAAAGTGAATGACATTTTTGCACATTTTTAGAATGAAATTCTACTGTGTGCAAATTCCTTCAAATGGAATTAAGAAATGTGCCACCCTCCCAATTTGTCTGTGCATGACCATGAATAATGATTACTATTTTTCCAATACAACATTTTGCTCATCTTCACAAGTCAGGGTTTGTGTCCACATGTGTCCACGAAACCCTGACAAACTTAGCTAGGAAATTCCCGGGCTAGAAGTCACTATTTTGATTGGCTGCATCATACCTGAATGTATACCTGAATGTCGATTGTAAATAAACCAAACGGATGTGTTGCATAGCCATGTGAAAATCAGTGGATTTTGTATAGTAGTGTTAATAGTTTTTTATTACCATGTTATTTATTAGTTGCGTTACGTTTTCTTCCCACTCAAGAATTTGTAAGAATGATTACTGCCAAACACTTGTTTCTTTCAAACAATTTCATTGGTTGATATTTTGAAGGTTTGATGTCATATGAAAATCTTCTAACCAGGGAATTCCTAGCTAAGTTTGTCAGGGTTTCGTGGACACAGAAACCCTGACTTGTGAGGATGCATTTTGCTGTGTCAGCCATCTTTGGTTTTTAATCGACACTTAAAGCAACAATGCTGCACCCAACACATCTCAACACGATGATCATATGTGGCACATAATTTGAAAATTCATCATGGATGGACAGATGAAAGGACAATATTATAACTATGCTTTGTGGATTTTTTGTTTTTTTGTGCTCCACTACGCATCTTATAAAAAAATTTTAACTATTGTAGGCACACGCACCTGAACAATAATGACATCATTTTTATTTTGAAAAATGATAAACCTAAAACAACAAGAAAACTGGGGAGTTTTAAATATATATATATATATATATGCAATTCATTGAATGTTTTATTTCATAATCATAAAATATAAAAAGTTTACAGTTAAAAGTACATACTATTACAAAACACTAAGATTCTTCCCTAAAAAAACATTTCAGTTATATAAAACATCATTATTTATATTTAAGAACATTTATGACATATTTAGATTATAAATTTATGTCAATTACACCCAAGACAATTTTTATATTGTATATTACAAAAATGACCAAACATTGCAATAATGTATGAGTTGTTTGGTCTAGGTAGAATAATTATACTCTTTCACAATTACTATTTTTGAAAGGAAACAAGCGATACTCATGGCAGTCTTACAGTAAGGTTCTAACTAAAAGCCAATTCTGTAATTCCCATCTTAAAATTTTGCTCAGCACTACAAACTAGTAATCTGAATGCATAGCTTGTAAATAGGACCAAAATTACATGAAAAACAATTAAACTATTAAAAACATCCTTGAAAGCCATGGTAAACATTTGATTGGAACAAAATTTACAAAACTTTGTAGAGGACTACTACAAGAAAACATTTTGCAACTTGTTGGATCTTAATAAAGCAAGATCAAAAATAAATATAAAAGATCCGCAAGGTGTATCACATCATGACAATGTAGAGGTAGAAATGTACAACAAATAAAATTCTGTAAGAATCCCATTATCAAAGGTAACACTTAAAATGACCCCAATTCCTACAGCTTGAAAAGTACATCTGCCTAAAGCTTGCTCCCATTTTATTGATATGTCACTCATAAAGATCTGAGAAAACCACACTTTGGGGTTACTAAACAGCCAGTCAAACCAAAAACCAATATTTTAATTACAAAACTATATTTGGCGCCAACATTGAAAAAATTCCAGTCAACCCAAAACAAATACATTATCTGTTACTGACATTCAAATTATTGCTCAAATGGACTTACATTACACAACCATTTTAAAACTAGTTTAAACATAGGTATCCTTGTAAAGTCTAAATAAAACTAATAAACTGAATTCAACATCACATGTCTCACTGTTCAAACAAATTACAATTTTAATATTACTTTTTAGAAAACTTCGGTAGAAACTAAGAAAATTATTTGTTAATTTAACAGGAAAGGTTGCTAATAGTGCTGTTTTTTCTGATCTTTATGTGGTAGCTGAATGTAAAACATGATTTCATTCAGATTGCATGTATGACAATAAACTATATCTGTATAGAGCATATTCATGGTTAAACATTAATACATGTTGAAGTTACTAACAATGCTGAATTTGCACAATTAAAATATCCATTGAACATTCATTTCAATTTTATTAAGAACAAAGCAAATTGGAACTTACATTGATTGTCAATTTATACTTTGCTGATAAAAAATAAAACATTTGTTTCAGACATTATTATTTTTGTTGAGATCATTAGGATTCACTGGATGTCAAGATAATTCCTCATAATTTTATTTAAAATATGAGTTTATCAAAACACTACAAATTTTAAATTCCATACTTCATCATGGTTTTAGGTCTGTGGAAGTGTCCTTTGGTGTTGATTCTTCTACACTCTTTTCTGGTCTTTCATGACTTTTTTCTTAATAACAATAAAAAAATAATACATATAGAAATCATCTTGACTTATACATGTACCCAATGCTAAGCAGTCTTCTGATGAAGCAACAACGTGCTTACTTTCCTTATAAAATTTTAGAAAAGGGGTCTTCATCATGCTTTAATTGTATTACTCTCTAAACATTTACCACTAGGTCTATGGTCCACAGTCAGTCTTTCTGTATTACTGTATAAACTAACAACACCCCATCTCGAGAGCCTCCCCTACCCACTACCCAGGTAAGTGCTAGGACTATGTGGATCTAGCTGGGCTGCCTGATTTTTTTACTACTAAATGTATCTTTATAGGAGAAAATACAACAGGGCAGTATACATTTAATACAGGTTGTCTGTACAAGTAATTTGAACTGGTAATTTCTTTTTACACTATATACATGTCATACATGTATGATAAATAAAAGAAATAAATGATTTTTAAAACAACTTAATATTAAAGGAAACTAATTGGCACCTTTGCTGAAACATAATTTAATATAAATACAAAGGTTATGTATGAAAGAAGAAATTAATCTGGGGATCTACCCTAAGAAGCCGTGATTGAACAACAGCTAATCCATAGCAAGTTAATTAGCACTGTCAGGTTAAGTTAAGATTATATTTGACTCCTTGATTAAAAACCCTTGGATTTCATCAGAATGAAAACCTCAACATTTAAAAAAAGAAGCACACTAGTATTATTTGGATAAATGCATGTAAATCAATGGTCTTCAATCAGTTTCATATTTTTTTATTTATTTTATTTGTGTCTGTAATACAGCAACAAAATGAACATATAATCGTGTAAGTGATTTTTTTCGCAGCGATTTAATATCTGTTATACTCGAGGTAAAAGTTGGAATGAGAAAAAAACATTTAGGAAAAATGATAGATTAAGGACCACAAAAATTACAAAACAGGGCATTTTATTGGACATTAAATGATACCCCAATATGCTGCATTGTTTTTAATATTCAAATAAATTTTACTGAATTACAAATAAGCCTATGCTAAATTTACACTAAAATGACAGACTAAGATTTTGGTAAAATCTGACATCTTAAAGATCATATTTTACATTGTAAATAATATAAAAATCATTTTGTTGGCCTTTATACAGTTAATTTCCACTAAATAGAAATATTTTTATTTAAACAAGTGTGGACACAGAAAAACGTCTCGCCTGAATTCCGCATCAGTAACGAAAATAAATTTCGTCATAAGCATTACGTAAATAGCATTAAATATCAGCAGCGGCCTGTATAAAAAATATTGTCACCATAACCTGCATAGTTACAGGGGAACAGCCATAACCCAAAAACTTTAACGTAGTCGCTGGACAGTGAAATTGAGGTCAAGGTCAGGTGACACCTACCAGACAGTCATGTACTAGTCATCAACAACCTATACACCAAATATTGTCATCCTACCATGCGTAGTTACAGAGGAACTGTCGTAACCCAAAAACTTTAACGTAGTCGCTGGACCGTGAAATTGAGGTCAAGGTCAGGTGACACCTACCAGACAGTCATGTACTAGTCATCAGCAACCTATACACCAAATATTGTCATCCTACCATGCGTAGTTACAGAGGAACTGTCGTAACCCAAAAACTTTAACGTAGTCGCTGGACCGTGAATTTGAGGTCAAGGTCAGGTGACACCTACCAGACAATCATGTACTAATCATCAGCAACCTATACACCAAATATTGTCATCCTACCATGTGTAGTTACAGAGGAACTGTCGTAACCCAAAAACTTTAACGTAGTCGCTGGACCGTGAAATTGAGGTCAAGGTCAGGTGACAGGTGACTGACTGGCAAGTACTCATCATAAGCTACCTCTGGACCAAATTTGATGGACCTAGGGCTTGGGCTTACAAAGATATGAAGCAAGATGTCAAGTGTTTACGCCGCTGCCGCCGCTGCCGCCGGATTCCCATACATATATCTCGCCTCCAGCGACTTTCGTTGCAGGCGAGACAAAAATCACCCCTTAGTCTATTTCCTGTCACTAACAAATGTGTTTATTGAGTTTCACAGGAGTGGTTTAATAAGGTCACAGGTCAGGTGTCAGTCTAAAAATGATTCATCCATTTTGTAGAACATACTATTGCAACAACATTTTGAAACAATAGAGATTGAATATTATAAATTGTTTCTATGTCAAACTGCTGAGAAAATATGACAACTTAATTAAAACAAGTGTGGACTGTGAGCACGCTCACAAAGGGATACCCCCCGCTTCACTTCAAGTCCAATTATCTCCCTTGAATAATATCCGACAGCGATGAAAATTCTTCATGCACATCTACATATGATGTACTTCCTTCATGTAAAGTTTCATCAAAACCTGTCAAGCGGTTTAGGAGGAGAAGCGCTTACAAGGGATGTGGACAGACGGACGGACAGACAGACAGACAGACAGACAGACAGACAGACAGACGGACAGACAGACAGGGTGATTCCTATATACCCCCCAAACTAGTTTGCGGGGGGTATAAAAACGTGCAGTCAATTTGAACACCCTTAAATCTAGAGAAAACCAATTTAAATTAAATTCTACTGAAACAACAAGTGTGGACTGTGAGCATGCTCACAAAGGGATACCCCCGCTTCGCTTTCAAGTCCAATTATATCCCCTGAATAATATCCGACAGCAACAAAAATTCTTCATGCACATCTACATATGATGTACTTCCTTCATGTAAAGTTTCATTAAAATCTGTCAGGCGGTTTAGGAGGAGAAGCGCTTACAAGGGATGTGGACAGACAGACAGGGTGATTCCTATATACCCGCCCCCCTCCCCCCCCAAAAACAAGTTTGTGGGCGGTATAATGAGAACAAAAAGGATGATTTCATTAAGTTTGTGAAAGTGTGGTCCATTGCAGAATAATGTATAAATTCAAGTCTGTTCCGAACTTGTGGCAATTAGAAATCAACTACCTACTTCTGGTTACTTAAAAAAAAATCCTGTGAATAACATTGTTTGCCATTACTTTGTTGCATAGGCAATATGTAAACTTATAATAAAGAAGTTTTAGGCAGTGGATAATCTTTCTACAGTGGATTCCGCTTATTTGCATGACACATTTGTCAGAGAAAATTACCCAATAAAGCGGACGACCCTTTAAAGCGAAAGACGAGAAATTTAGCTGAATGATCATTGAAGTGGAAATGAACGATGTCTACTGATTGTGGATTTTAATGACCAAGTACCAAGTCCTATTAAAATACCATTTAATAAGTCTTTTCATATTTATATTATGTGTATGCTATTTATTTTATGTTATTTTTAAACAAGTGTGGACACAGAAAAACGTCTCGCCTGCATTCCGCATCAGTAACGAAAATAAATTTCGTATAAGCATTACGTAAATAGCATTAAATATCAGCAGCAGACTGCATACAAAATATTGTCACCATACCCTGCATAGTTACAGGGGAACAGCCGTAACCCAATAACTTTAACGTAGTCGCTGGACCGTGAAATTAAGGTCAAGGTCAGGTGGAACCTACCAGACAGTCATGTACTATTCATCAGCAACCTATACACCAAATATTGTCATCCTACCATGTGTAGTTACAGAGGAACTGTCGTAACCCAAAAACTTTAACGTAGTCGCTGGACGGTGAAATTGAGGTCAAGGTCAGGTGACACTTACCAGACAGTCATGTACTAGTCATCAGCAACCTATACACCAAATATTGTCATCCTACCATGCATAGTTACAGAGGAACTGTCGTAACCCAAAAACTTTAACGTAGTCGCTGGACCGTGAAATTGAGGTCAAGGTCAGGTGACACCTACCAGACGGTCATGTACTAGTCATCAGCAACCTATACACCAAATATTGTCATCCTACCATGCGTAGTTACAGAGGAACTGTCCTAACCCCAAAACTTTAACGTAGTCGCTGGACCGTGAAATTGAGGTCAAGGTCAGGTGACACCTACCAGACAGTCATGTACTAGTCATCAGCAACCTATACACCAAATATTGTCATCCTACCATGCGTAGTTACAGAGGAACTGTTGTAACCCAAAAACTTTAACGTAGTCGCTGGACCGTGAAATTGAGGTCAAGGTTAGGTGACACCTACCAGACAGTCATGTACTAGTCATCAGCAACCTATACACCAAATATTGTCATCCTACCATGCGTAGTTACAGAGGAACTGTCGTAACCCAAAAACTTTAACGTAGTCGCTGGACCGTGAAATTGAGGTCAAGGTCAGGTGACACCTACCAGACAGTCATGTACTAGTCATCAGCAACCTATACACCAAATATTGTCATCCTACCATGCGTAGTTACAGAGGAACTGTCGTAACCCGAAAACTTTAACGTAGTCGCTGGACCGTGAAATTGAGGTCAAGGTCAGGTGACACCTACCAGACAGTCATGTACTAGTCATCAGCAACCTATACACCAAATATTGTCATCCTACCATGCGTAGTTACAGAGGAACTGTCGTAACCCAAAAACTTTAACGTAGTCACTGGACCGTGAAATTGAGGTCAAGGTCAGGTGACAGGTGACTGACTGGCAAGTACTCATCATAAGCTACCTCTGGACCAAATTTGATGGACCTAGGGCTTGGGCTTACAAAGACATGAAGCAAGATGTCAAGTGTTTACGCCGCCGCCGCCGCCGGATTCCCATACATGTCTCGCCTCCAGCGACTTTCGTCGCAGGCGAGACAATAAAAATAAAAATTTCCATGTTTTTTTTATTTGTTTGTGTTTCTTTGCGTAATGAAGACTTAATTGTAAAACCACGTGTTGATAGAAAATGGACTCAACCTCATTTACATATTTCTTATCATGTTCAGTTTCGTACCTTTTTTGTGTCATGTCCATTGTTAAATATTTCCAGGTGTATTATCCTTTCAAACATTGTTAGATATTTAAGCCCGAAGTTCTTTTTGTTTTTATTCAAAATTATCGATGTAAAAGTGTACGAACTTATTTAGCTCTTCAAATTGAAGGAATGAAATTGAATTGAGAGGCTCCTTAGGGACAACTGTTTACGATCTCATTACTACCCAGCTGTTAAATTGTTCGATTGTCCTAATTATCTACACCCTGGGGGCAATTAAAGTGAATCAACACATTTAATTAAGAAGCCAACAACAATCACAGGTGGGAACACTTGTCAATCAATTTGAATCAACAGGTAAGGCTCAATACACGTGATTACGTAGGTAAACAATATGGCGGCGTAAAACAAAAACAAACACACAAATTTTTTTTCCTGAATTTTGGCAAGTCAATAAAGCGAAATCGTTGTAAAAAGCAATGCAAATAAGTGAAAAATTTAACATTGTTTGAATGGGAAATGGTTTGGTGCAGAAAAATTCAACCCAATAAAGCGAATAACCCAATAAAGCGTAAGTCGATTAAGTGGAATCCACTGTATATCCTTTTTACACAATCCATACATTGTAAGAATCAGTCTTACAATAACAATTAATATCCACAACTCTGGAATGTGGTAATTTCTTTATGTTGGAAAATGACCCAAATAGAAACTGGAAATAGAAAACTTCTGGATCTCTGTTCTATCCAAATAGATCTTGTGTATTTTCTAAACATCTGTAAACTAATGAATTTTAAAAAATTTGTGATCAAGAAATAGTAATAAAAAAAATTGATCTCATCAGGATAGTACTTTTTTACCTTTCTGCACTATAGATTCATTATCCAATATTCTTTCCATTATTCTTTCATCTTCAATTTTGGTTGCCACTTGACTTTCTTCACATTCAACTGAATTTAATTTCTCTGAACAAATATGGTTAGTAGTATTGGCACAATTTACATCATTAATGTTTGTTTTCTTCTCATCATCCAGATCATCTTCGTCCTCTTCAGCTCCCAAAACTTCCTACAGGTAAGCAAAACATTTGAACAGGGCTATCAATGGACAGCAAACTAGCACTGTCCTGTTTAACAATTAAATATATATACAATATCTATTATCCAATATATAACAGCTATAAATTTTCCACTATTATGAGACAGAAAACAGGGTAACAAGTTAAACCATGGATTACACAAGCACTCACAATTCGTACAGTACAGATAAAATATAAAACAAGTGTGGACACAGAAAAACGTCTCGCCTGCATTCCGCATCAGTAACGAAAATAAATTTCGTCATAAGCATTACGTAAATAGCATAAAATATCAGCAGCGGCCTGTATACAAAATATTGTCACCATACCCTGCATAGTTACAGGGGAACAGCCGTAACCCAAAAACTTAAAGGTAGTCGCTGGACCGTGAAATTGAGGTCAAGGTCAGGTGGAACCTACCAGACAGTCATGTACTATTCATCAGCAACCTATATACCAAATATTGTCATCCTACCATGCGTAGTAACAGAGGAACTATCGTAACCCAAAAACTTTAACGTAGTCGCTGGACCGTGAAATTGAGGTCAAGGTCAGGTGACACCTACCAGACAGTCATGTACTAGTCATGAGCAACCTATACACCAAATATTGTCATCCTACCATGCGTAGTTACAGAGGAACTGTCGTAACCCAAAAACTTTAACGTAGTCGCTGGACCGTGAAATTGAGGTCAAGGTCAGGTGACACCTACCAGACAGTCATGTACTAGTCATCAGCAACCTATACACCAAATATTGTCATCCTACCATGCGTAGTTACAGAGGAACTGTCGTAACCCAAAAACTTTAACGTAGTCGCTGGACCGTGAAATTGAGGTCAAGGTCAGGTGACACCTACCAGACAGTCATGTACTAGTCATCAGCAACCTATACACCAAATATTGTCATCCTACCATGCGTAGTTACAGAGGAACTGTCGTAACCCAAAAGCTTTAACGTAGTCGCTGGACCGTGAAATTGAGGTCAAGGTCAGGTGACAGGTGACTGACTGGCAAGTACTCATCATAAGCTACCTCTGGACCAAATTTGATGGACCTAGGGCTTGGGCTTACAAAGATATGAAGCAAGATGTCAAGTGTTTACGCCGCCGCCGCCGGATTCCCATACATATGTCTCGCCTCCAGCGACAAAACTTTGGTTGTACTGGGACCATTCACTGAGCAGGATGTCAAAGGGTAAATAAAATTGTAGAGAATCATTCAATTTTAATGAAAAGTTGACTTTGTATGCCTATAGTAGTTATAAAACAAAGACAACTTAGTTTCTGAATGTTTAGGTACAAGCCCCAATTAAGCTGCATTTATCCTTTCTTGCTACATGAAAAGGTCCGTGCAGTAAAATATTCATTTAATATTATAAATAAATTGTTATATACAAGTGTGAACATACATCATTTTTCACACCCCTGCATGGTCCAAATCTGAATACTACTCATTTATGACCTATTGGGAAAAACTGGACACAGTTCACCAAAATGTGAAAAAGAGGTCTAGTATCCAAACAATACAGACCCACACATTGATGTTGTACTGTATAGAGGGTTATTTAAATGAGGTGCTAATTTTGGGGGTCATGTAGATTCCACCAAAATAACTTCCACAAAAATGTATGCTGACAACGGAGTATAGAAATGTTAGTAATTTTAACAAAACCAACAGCAAATAATATTATGGATTTTAGCAGGACCAAGGGTTGGTCTGTTATATCCATTTATTGATTACAGTATCTGAGAATCTAGTTTTTATCGTTGTTTGATAGATTTTATCAGATATGAAGAAAAATAACATTACCTTCTAATTCTTTGTAAGACATAAATTGAGAAAAATACCATTGAAGTCAAGCATACCCTGCACCTGACAGAATTAAACAATTAATAGAAAGCAAGTTATCAAGTTGCCCAATAGCAAACATCTGTCCTAATCAATAAAGTTTTCAAATCAGACTTGATTTTGCAACCCTCTACTAGACACATGCCAATTATCAATAGTATCAATTGTATTAATATCTTGGTGACAGAGACACAATCATAATGAATTGAAATCAAAACTTACTTTAAGCACATTAGCAAAATACTCTGCCTGACTAGCTACTTTGGAAAGTTTTTCATTCTCTTCCTTTAATTCTAACAGTTCTTTATGCAGCTGAAAACATTAAAATAATGTCTATACTACATTAACTTTTCTTTGATTACACCTAATCTAATAGAAAATTAAAGAACCTTAATGAACATGCTCACATTGCCCATGTTGATATGCACTACAATACATGGTGCCTTCATTCATACCAAGTTTTATTAAATTCTGATCAGTAGTTTCAGCAATCTAATTACAATTAAATCTTTAAATCTTTCACTAGCTCCTCCCCCCCCAAACACACACACACGCTTTTTTTGTTTATTGTTGCTGCAACATTCCATTACCATTCCATAGAGTTTTTGCCAATATAAAATATGTTTATAGGTCCAAGGTCAAGGTAAAAAATTGTCTTCTGTCAATTAAACATGATTTTTAATTTTAAGTACTTAATAGCTGCGCACAGTTGAAACAAAATCTGTTGACACATTTGCATGTTATCTTCTGGAAACAACTCACTGTTGACCAAAACATTTGAATTGGCCTGTCTAAAACTACAAATTGGATTGTGCTGAATATTGAACTTGATCTACATTTCATTTTACAGTACTTACTTAACAGCCATGCAAAGTTCAAACAAAATCTGTTGATGCGCTTTCAAGTTATCAACTGGAAACCACGGAAACATGGACAGACAGTTGGACGGACCCTCATATCCATATGGAGTGTATCACATAAAACCCAGCCACTTTGTGAGGCAGGGTATAAAAACCATTTAGGTTGGACGGCAGGCTCAACACATACAATTGTTGAGGTACACACCCACCCTAAGCATGATTCTACTGGGACCAGTGTTACAAAGTTGAAAAGTTTTTCTATATTAAGGTAACAATGAACTCGTGGTATGTAAATTGAACAAAACTATTTATTAAAAAGCGGTAACTAACAAAATATCAATTAAAAATACCTGTTCATTTTCATGTAAGGATTCATTTAATGCTTTTCTCCTCTCCTCAGCCAGCTCTTTCCAATATGATTCTGAAACTTCATCTACATAAAAAAAATGTTGTCAATGTAATCAAATAATTATCTAGAAGAAAGCTGAAAATTGCTGATAGAAAAATCTTAGTTGATATGGACAACTATTTTTGATCTTGACTTATCAACATTTTCATTTTTGTTAATGATGCTCTATAGTTTTTAACATTGTTTCAGGGGTCACCCACAACACTCTAAACTAGAAAAAGTTGGTCTAGCAATCACTGATAACCCTGTTAAATTCTTCACAACTTTTTGGTAAATATTTCTAACATATTTTGTCGACTCTTGCATTAATAGGCTTCTTGCCAAACTGATACGATATTTCATTGAAATCAAATGCAAACTTTTTGAGTTATTGTCTGGAAATGTTTTTTTGAAAAAAATTTCTAACATTTGCTGGCAAATGTGACCTTGAAATTTGATGCATTTCCCCCAAAGTCGATAGGCTTCTGATTCACTTAATATGAAACTATATCCCAATGTTTCATTGAAATCAAATTCAAACTTTTTGAGTTATTGTACGGAAACATCTTTTTTGTAAATATTTCTAATGTTTTTTGGCAACTGGCACCTTGAAAGGATTGGGGGTGATAAGTGCCATTTTTGGCCCAAAATTTCTGAAAAAATAAAGTTGTGTGAAAAAAAATTATTTGCAGCCTATATCATCTCTAAACATTATGCTTCAAATTGATGCACTCCAAATCAATCATAATCCTGCTTGTGACGTCATCGGCATCAGGTGTATCAACGTCTATTTTTAGATTTTGCTCTAAAACAGGGTGAATTTCAAGAAACTTATGTAAAATAAAGTGCATGCGCAGCTAAGAAACAACTTCATACTTAGTCAGGAGCTCAATTTGTCCAAATATTTTGTTGTTTCTTGCATGCGCACAGTTCGAAAAAATTGTAGCAGTAATCCGCAATCATTTTTGTTTACATTTTCGGGTGGGGAAGAAGGAAGTAATAATTCATAACAAAAAAACATGCAGTAGTCATTTATTTCACACTATAAGAGGTTTAGAGTTATTGAATCAATAAATTAATTTGTGAATAATAAAGAAAGAACCCCTTTGCTGTTTGATTTATTATTTTTTTCTTGCTCGAATGCAGATTTTACCGTCAGCATTTTGACGCGACCAGGATTTCATTTCACAGAAATACATTTTGCAGACGACATCATAAAGATCAATAAAAAACAAAAAAAAAGATGTAATTCACTTGATGATATTATCCACTCTTTAAAATAATGTCAATAACATCATAATTTGTAAGTTGACCTAAGGTGAAATTTTAGTGTATTCTAGAATTTCTGGGAATTCCAGAATCTATTTTCTGTACTTATTTTTAGAAGAAAAAAAAAAAACACCAATATTTTTCAAGACTGATGTTATGACCCAAAAAAAAACAGCATGAATTTTTGATAAAATCAAATCAATATTTGTTTTGGCACATTGTATTTTCTATAAATATGTGTGTTTTACTGAAATTAAAAAATACTAACACAAAAGCAAAAGTTTGTTTGTTTGTTTGTTTGAATGGTGTTTTAACGTCACTTTCAGCAATTTTTCAGCTATATCGTGGCGTCCAGTTTTTATTGGGGAGGAAGCCGGAGTAACCGGAGAGAACCTCCAACCTGGGGGAGCAATCCTGGTCAATTAAGAAAGATTGGAGTCGAGTACACCCTGCCCACAGTGAGAATCGTACCTGCAATCTCAGTGTTGACAGACCATGTGATCAATAGTAGACGAACAACCTTAACCACTCGGCCACCGAGGCCCCCAAAAGCGAAAGTAAACATGTCTATTTGTAAATAAAAACAATACCAAATAATACTGTGAAAAACTGAAAAGAAAAAAATGTAAATACATCTGTGTTTATTTTATCACTCATTATTGAAGTACAAGTATACTAAATGTTTACCAACAGTCTAGGGAAACTGGGAAAAGGTTTGGGGAGATGAGGGATGTAACGTTTGTTGTTGACCTCCTCTACATAAAATAGTAACTAGTAAGTTTGATGTTGGATTATTACGGTACCATTTTTTTCCCTGTGAGGGTTAAGCAAATTTTGTTGTGTCCTGCATAACTGTTTAATATTAATATCTTTTAAGTGGGGAAAATATTGTTTGTATTTCTTTACTTGTTTAATAGGGGAATTAACCCAACCGTCTACGAATAAAATTGAGAGACATACAAAGATATAGTGAAAAGTGCATCCCAGATATAACTCTTGATCCATTTCTTACGCACATAGCACAATTGTCTTGATAGTCCGTGCGATAAACATTAGAAAAACCTATATTTAAAAACATATTAAAAGTGATGAAAAAAAGCACTGTTGTGTAGGAAAACTGTTTCAATTGTGCCAAAGGAGCCTCGCTGGCAGAGTGGTTAGTTAGTTCGTCTACTATTAATCACATGGTCTGTCAACACTGAGATTGCAGGTTAGAGTCTTGGTTACTTGATACTTGTTTGGTATTGTAAGATCGGTGGACATGTAGTAGGCATGTGCTCACATATGGCATCTGTAATCTGGTACTTAGGTTTAGGTCAGCATAACGACAAACAGTTCCACATCAATAATTGGGGACAGTATTTACTTGATGCCAAAAATATTCCTGTCCCTGAGGACATTGTTGAAAGCGAGCACGAAATTTCTGCTGAAAAGGAATGATGTAACCCTTGTTTATTGTCTCAGTTGACAGTTGATTTTTGTAGCTATTAATTATTTCCAGAAATTCTTGAATTTATGATTTTTCACATGTTTTACCCAAAAGTAAACATAACAAGTGTGGACTGTGAGCACGCTCACAAAGGGATACCCGCCACTTTGCTTCCAGTCCATTTATCTCCCCTGAATAATATCCCACAGCGACAAAAATTCTTTTTTGTGTCCCAAAAATACATTTTACAATTTAAGTATATCTAAAATACATTTAGGATATGATAAAGGTTATTATTCTGATAAACTTCTGCTTAAAATATTTGAAAACTGTATTTGAGTACTTTTTAAATTAAAATTTCCAGAAATCCTCAGTTTTTCTCCATTTTTTACACATTTTGCCCCAAAAATACATTTTACAATTTAAGTATATCTAAAAGTTATTATATGATAAAGGTGGGTAATTCCGATAAACTTGTGCTTAAAAAAATTGAAAACTTTAGTAATTCTGATAAACTTGTGCTTAAAAAAATTTGAAAACTTTAAGTAAGTTCTTTTAAAATTTAAATTTCCAGAAATCCTCAGTTTTTCTTCATTTACACATTTTTGAATGTATTTTTTGGAGTAAAAATTAAATTTAATGTTGAAACTATGTGGGAACTAACAAAAAAGCCTATAGACAACTATTTCTGAGTTTGGGCCAAAAACGGCCCTTATCACCCCTACTCCTTTGATGGATTTCCCCCAAAGTCAATAGGCTTATTACCAAATGATATGTAACAATATCCCAAAGTTTCATTCAAATCAGATGCAAGCTTTTCAAGTTATTTTCCAGAAACATCTTTTTTTTTTGTTAAAATGATTAATGTTTATGTAGACTGTGACCTTGAAATTCAACAGATTTCCCCCAAAATCCATAGGCTTCTTACCAACCTGATATGTAACAAAATCCCAAAGTTTCATTCGAATTGGATGCAAGATTCCTATATACCCCCCACCCCCAAAACAAGTTTGCAGGGGGTATAAAAATTATTGATAATGACTAGAATAAGAAGTAGCAATTACCCAGGATTATTGTAAAGCCACAATGTGTGAAATTATTGTCAAGCAAAGTGGACTTTAACAGATGTGGATGCTTAATTTAGGCATTGTATCTGTACATGCTTTATTTATTGTGATGAGGGAAAGGTATTCCTGATTGTATGTTTTATGCAATAACATTATTAATGTACATATAAAAAAAATTATACATTATAACTGGGATAAATTTACCCGATATTAGATCACCACTGTTAACTCCATCCTTCTTTTCTGTTTGACTAGCTTTATGATCATGTTTCTTGTATGGAGGGTCTACAAACACTGTGATGGGCTTCTGTACTTTCTGGATTAAATTCTTTTGTGGTTTCTTCAATGAAATGAATAAATATAAACTACAAATATATTTGAAGGTAACTCGTTCTGAAATTACAATTTGTAAATATTTTGCTTATCAGGTTTTATCTACATAACAATATATATATACATGCAACATCTTTAGTTTGTGACACATTAATTGCATAATAGTACACATACATATGTGCAAAGACATTTAACCTTTGCCCCAAAAAAACCATCTATATACCACTAGATACTTTTATGAACATTATAAATTTATTGAATGAGATTTTTTCAGCCAATACTAGTATAAGCATGTCCTATTTTTATTAGGATAGTACCAGGTGAAAAATCCACAATAGCTATAAAATCGAAAATCCTTCTCAATTAAGGTTATAATAAGTATGTGATATACAATAAACAAATTCTACTTACACATTCCAATGGTTTAAGAAACTAAAAATTCTTCAGTATAAATATATAACCTTGCTTCGCTATACAAGTTTTCCAAGAAGATTGGAAATTGGTGGCTCAACTGAAGTAGGCAGACTTCATGTGATGTGTTAAACACTTTAATATTTTTGTGTCTGTATTAAATATTGGATGTCAATTGTTTTTATCTATATTTTATTGATAACTGACAGCATGAAAATAAACCATAAATTTCACCATATCTCCAATTTCCTTAGATTTTGGATTACTTTTGCTGAAAAAGATAGGTTCCCTACTTACAACAATTTTACTAATAGGTGATATTGGCACACCAGTAGAGTACTGCAACGTCTGAAGCGTCTTTCTGTTTTCTTGTTGATTCTACAATACAAATACAATTGGTTTTACTTTCTTATTACATAATGATATATAATATATGGTAAACTAATTCATTGTAGAGTCAACAATAGGGTTAAAAGTAACTATACATGTGATTCTACAATTTGAAAATTACAGAAAATAATGCAGATACAATATTCCATGTTGCATCTTTTAACAAGTGAAAGAAAACTCTAGCCTGCATTCGACATCTGTAGTGAAAAAAATATTTCACGAGCAACACATAAATAAAAATACTTGCTTTTATTTGTTATTTGCCATTAAATTTGCCAAATGTTAATCTCTTGGTGACATCTTTCACTAGAAGCATGCTTTGATGTGCGTTTAATATGAAGATTCCCTAAATTTAATAAGGGGAATTACATTTAAACACGCAAGTTTCCAATGTGTGGAATCAGATAAAACTAAAACTGCATGCCTAAATGTTTTGACTGCTGCAGAAAATGCTGCCACAAAAAAAAAAAACAAAAAAAAAAACAAAAACAAAAACAAGGAATTAAAACATTAATACACTCAATTTATAACATTAAATAGCAAAATAATTTTGATATATTCCATTATTCTGCTTTGTTCATTTACATGTACATAGAAATGTATTATGATGTCGGACAGAATCTGAAGTAAGAGGTAGAAAACATGACACTTTGAACTTTGATTTAAAATTAATTCAGTATAATCTGCTTTATTGAATTAAAACAAATAACTACTTTATAGTAGCAGGGATCCTCATCTAGATGCATATTGTATGGGTCTTTTCAGTTCTGGGCGTGCCTTTTTAACATTGAACGTGTTCCAGTATGCATCTGTGTCAGTTGTATATGTCAGTTGTCGGATGCATACGAATTTCCGTCATGTCAATTCCGTCTCTGATGCGTGATTACATATTCTTACAAATGGCGATCGATATTTCCCTGTTCGTCTGATTCTCAGCAGGTAGCAATCCTTCGGACGGCAAATATGCTTTAAGCTGTTTATTAAACAATAAACGTGAGTGTTGATGGACACTCTTTATGGTTAAAATGAAGCATTGATAATACACTTGTGGTTTCAAATTTCAATACACAGATGTTTTTTTAAAAAGTAAGAATTCTTGACCGGTACAAGATATCTTCAATATGAACATAAGATTAGTTTTCTAATAAACTTATATATCAATAAGATAATCTGCTATAGACTAGAATCTGAAAAAGGGGGGGGGGGGGGATGGGATGGTTATTAGTTGTTAGGAAGAAATATTAATGTCAGAATATGCAATTAATTGACATTCAGTTCCAAGATGAACCAGGTAAGACAAAAGTCTTTCTTTAATGGGCAAACATCAGCATTTTTTAAGTAATGATTGCAGTTCAATCATACTCCAGTAGACTGCCAAACTCCACTACTACTAATATAAAATAGCATGGCATAAACATATTATAGTAAGCCATATAACTGTAAACCAATAAATATTCACGTAAGCAAACTTTCGCGGTTTGTATTCAATGGACGGACTTGCGGATACAAACTTTCGTGAAATTGATATCATTAAAAATTAATATTTGCTGATCTATTGATAGAAAATGGGCACAAAATAAATAATTAATATTTATGTTGTCGATCTGTTGTCTTGTTTTATTTTTTGTCGATCGATTTTTATAGCTGACTGTTTCACGTGAACATAAACTCAAGTACACGTAGTTTAGTTGAGTTTACTAAATATATTTAATTTGTGAAAACGGAAATACAAACAAATGATCTAAACATGTGTTTGCATAATAAACACATTGAAAGAATAATTTTTGAAGTCAACAATTTTAATGAACTATTTTACCTTTATTGGCCTGTCATGCATGTAGGTGTACATAATTGTTAATTACCAGGGTGATTATTGTGTTCATAAGGACTAATAAGTCCGTTTGATCTTTTAACACGGTACATAATTAAATAATTAATTCGTCCTTTTAAGGGTCAAACAAATGTTATTATTATACTTCATGCAAAAATGCTGTCTTTTTATTGGACAGTAACCATGTGTTAATTTCTACCGATTCTCATTTTAGCCCCGCCCATTATAGCAACAGGTGTTAATTCCTCGTGATTTCCTACCAACGGGTGATATAAAAAAATTAACACCCGCTTAGACCGGAGATTGCTGAACTGGAAAATTATCACCCGCTTCAGCCGAAGTTTACGAATGATATAAAAAAAATTATCAGAAAGAAAATTGCCAATCTGGAAAATGATCAGCCGCATCAGCTGAAATTTACTTACAGGTCGTGTGTCTTTCTGTGTAAACATGCCAAAGACACAACAAATACAGGAAAATGGGCAATTATTATTTGGAAAAAGAACTAGCAGACTAACAAGCACTTTCCATTAAAAATATGATTCAGTAAAGTATCTATGTGGTAGTTTACATTTCTTCATTAGACAATAGGCATTCAGTATAATAAAAATCATACTGCCTTTGAACTCAGGTGTTAGGGTAGATTATCACATGAAGAAAAAATTATCACCCTGGACTCCGTCTCGGGTGATAATTTTTTCTTCGTGTGATAATCTACCCTAACACCCTCGTTCATAGGCAGTGTGATTATAATAACAGGACTCATATGATAAAAGACAAATACTTTGGTAAGAGCATGTGACCTATGAGAAAAACATGGGGTTTTTGTGACTGAGGTGAACATTTGCACATTTTACTTTCTCAATGTTATACAGATTTTCATTCTGTTAAACTGTATATTAGGCTGACCTAAATTTTATGTATATACATATTTCTACTACAGTGATACTTGTAAAAATTTGTTATGGTGAGTTCTGGATTTTTGAAAATGGCGAGTCCCAAAATATTTTCATGAGTCCCACATATCGCAGAGGAGTCAAGCTAACTGCTTGCATACAACAGTTTTTTTTTATAACCGACCCATAAAATGTCTTTTTTATAAAAAGATATACTGTAAACCAATTAAATTTCGCGGATAAGTAACAAACGCGAAAGTTTATATCCGCGAAAAGGTCTGCGACAATGAATTATGAAGAATGGTGACACTACTTACGTTGTGTAAAACAACATTTTTGTTTGGAATTGCTAAACCATGATTTCACAATGACAACTTCCGGTTGATAAAACAATTTGTCTTTTATCATATGAGTCCTGTTATTATAATCATACTGCCTATGAACGAGGGTGTTAGGGTAGATTATCACACGAAGAAAAAATTATCACCCGAGACAGAGTTGAGTTAGAATTTTCCTTTTGAGACATCGATTTTCCATACTAAATTTTGACCTTGTTTTGAATGGAAGTGTACGTTACTGTTAGGAAAATTCCATTGTTGTCTATTCAAAATCCTTCGGGTAATGTTGTCTGCAGTTGAGGCGGGAAAAGTCTCGCCGTTTGTCCGAATACCATTGTACGTTACGAAAGCAGACAAACGTTTGTAAACAACATTATACTAAATGCCAAACCCCCTTGGAAAATTTTTTTTGCTTGCATTTTTTAATTTTTCTATATTTTACCTTTTTATTACGAAAATTCAGTTGAAAAAATGTAGATACGATAACCTGTCCATGTTTTATAACATGCCTAATTGTTAAGTTGTTACAAATCGTCCTTCACTTTTGTTACGGGAATTTTACATAATAAGTCAGCCATTTTTGTTTCTAAAGGGACCTTACGATGTTTACAAATGTTCGTCTGCTTTCGTGACGTTCAATGGTATTCGGACAAACCGCAAGACTTTTCCCGCCTTAACTGCAGACGACATCACCCGAAGGACTTCGAGTAGACAACAATCGATTGTTCCAACAGTACACTTCCGTTCTAATTGAGGTCAAATTTTAGTATGGAAAATCGCCCGTTTCAAAATTTAAAAACTGTCATATTTCAAAACGCCGAATATCTCGAGGAAATAATTATTGATTTCAAAAAGTACCCTTCTTGATCTACAAAAGGAGCATAAGCTGAACCATACGCGGTAAGCAGTTTTCATTTTTCACGCTAAAAACCCTCTACAGAATACGTCAACACTTACTATAGACCCCTTTAGAAACAAAAATGGCTGACTTCCTATGGAAATTCGATCTACCAAAATGAAAATTCAGCCGCATTTCACAACGCCATTTAGCTGTGGAAAATAATTGTTGATTTCAAAAAGTGTAATAAAAGATTTACAAAAGGACCATAAACTCGACCAAACGCGGTAGCAGTTTTCCATTTTGACAGGCAAAAATTATCCCGTCGGATTGACACGGTAAAGTTTAGTATAGAGGCACTTTTGTTCGGAAGTTATGTCAGTTATGAAATGCACATTAAATATTGATAATAAATGACTATATTGTCTGTGTTCGCATTTTGGCAATGCCTTCTCCATATTAAATTATTTATAACATGAAAGTTGTAACTCAGCGACAGAGTAACGCTGAGTGACAGTGACAATGACATGGCTATTGTAGTAAACCTTCCAAATTATTATAAAGCAACTGTACAAAATGACCATTTTCTATTTCATTTAAAGGATCTATCCTCCTGTGATATAACCTGTCTTGTTAAATCTTCATATTTATGTGTTCCTTTTAAATTAATAGTCGAAATATTCTCATTCGATTTTTGTATTGAGCTTGTGGATGCCATTGTTGTTGATTGAATTTGCCGCAATATGAATCACGTGATGAAAGAGAGGATGACGCATGACATAGTATGTGGCCCCGATCACGGATCATCACTGGTAAGACTGCCTACAGGTTAGTAAATCAATTCAAATTTACGGTTACGAACACGATAACAACAACCTTTGTTGCTCCCTAACCAAATCTTCCATACATCGACACTCCAACTGCAGAGAGCACTATACTGATGAGACGGTAGCAAGACAACTTGGTCCGAAGACAACTTGGACCGGGACAACTCGGCCCGAAATTCGAGACGAGTCGGCCCGGTTTAAAGGACAACTCGGACCACATTAAGACAAGTCGGCCCGATATATGACAGCTCAGACCATAATAATAATTGAAATAAATAAATATGATAATAAAATAATTTACTATCATACTACAGAAAAAAATAATATCTGACAACTTTTTTATTACAAAATTTTTCGCCAAAATATGAGAAATTACGTTGGTTCTATAAGCTCAGTTTAAAACATAGTCGGCGAGGTGTTTCCAAAATATTACAGAAATTATAACATTTCTCCAGATATTGTGTATAAAATAAATAAATCATTGCAACTGATATTTTGAATATTTGAACAGAAATAGTAAATTATACGTTTAAATGTTAATTACATTTGTTTATGATGAGTTAATTGGATTACTGTTTGAATTGGTAAATTATTCAATAATATAATTAACATTAATTTAATTTCAACAAATCAATATAACAACAATTTAATAAGTAGAAACTTATTAGCTAAATTACATGTCATGTACGTTAGATAAAAAAATATTTTTTTATTAAATTTATTTCTTCTGAATAATATTATTGTTACTGTTAGCTGTTAATGTAATAAATGCAATAAAGGGTATAAAATAAAACCAGGGACAATCTATACTAGCATAGACTGTCCCTTATAACACTTATTAACTATATTTACTGAAACAGCTTGTTAGAAAAACAAAAAAGACACTGACTCATAATAAAAGACATTACATACATATTTACAAACATTTCATGATTTACTGGTAAAATCAGATGAAAATTTAAATAAAACTTTACGTTTAATGGTCCGAGGTGTCTTCTATCGGACCGAGTTGTCCTATAAACCGGGACGAGTTGTCCTCGGACCGAGTTGTCTGGCATTCGATGAGACAAGACCATTTCCACGTCCATTTCATTTCGTACCATACAAAACCACTTGAAAAACCCATGTCCGTTTAGTATCATATTTACTTTTCTATGGTGGGTCCTATATGTACTAGCAAATGAACTTTTCATATCATAAAGCTTTTGTACCATGTAGGCCTTTATTTTTGTGATGTACAATTCGTGTACCTTCCATTAACAGAGTTTTAGCCTGTGTATTAGTGGTCATAGATTCTACTGTCAGTTTTTTCCTTTCTCCCCCCTATAGTGTATGCTACCGGAGACATATAATGAAATGTAATTATATGTCTCTGATGCTACTAGCAAATGTATATTTATTTAGAATGTCATACGCTGTGTGCTTACAATGTTTTAATTATAATCTGCCTTATGTTATGTAGCTGAAATGTCTGTGCCAATGCCTTTTTTGTTGCTTTGTACTTTTAAGCTTAGTTTTACTCTGCATAGAGCTTTCTTGTATTGTTTATAATTTTTAGCTTAGTTTTAGTTTGCATTAGTGCTGGCTGCAGTATATATTCTTTTACTTAACCTTCTTGCTCCACCCATTAACATGTGTTGCCTGCATGATTAGCAAATGTCTACATAGTATGTCTTCATATGTGTTTTGTTAGTATTTTAACTTAGAATGCGTGTCTTGTACCTTGTGTCAGTTTTAACATATATAGGTATTGTTTTGTATGCTTATTATGACTGTTATTTGTTTTTTCTGTCGGTTTTAAAACATCTACAGAGCTTATGTTTATTGTTGTTATGTATGTCACCGACTTTAAATAAAATTTACTTGACTTGACTTAAGTATACCACAGCGACCGTTTCGCACCATATGGAATTTTCTATGCGAAATGGTCCTTTGGATATTTTGAGATTATTTTGCATTTGTGGTTGTGTGTATTTTAGCAGCTGTATACAGCAATATACAGCTGCTCTGATTTCACTAGCCAGTATCAATTTTATCATTATAATACAAGTGCTACATGTATATAGTCAGGTTGGACATGGCTAATCCATCGCCACATTTACTTTTTGATGGTGTCCATGAGAAAGTCCTGAACTGAGATCTTGTTTGGCCAAAATATTCTTAGGATCCCCATTAGGCTCCGGCTTCGTGGAAAGTAGAAAGTTTCTGCAAGTCTGCCTCAGTCATTCTCCAGCACGATGAGCCATATAACAGTGTAGGTAACACGCAACTGTTGTATAGCTTGAGTTTGGCGCGATTTAGTGTACTGGCTAGATTTCCCTACGTTATGCAGCTGTTAAAAGCAGTTCGTGTCTTTACGTCAGCTCTAAATTCACCATCTACTCTCCCTTTTCTACCTATGTATGTAAATTGGACAGAATCGGGTAGTGTATGTCCCTCTAACAGTACTGGGGATTGATAATTGTTGAGGATCATGGCGTCTGATTTGTTTAGTGTTGCTTCGAAGGGCTTTTTGGTTGGCAAAGTGCAGTCTGGTTTTTTTTTAAATATGTTGATGAGCGACCGATAACAAGCCTAAATCATCAACAAAGTCTAGATCTTCTATAAAGTTGAACAGATGCCTGATCTGATTCTTTTGGGGTGTCCCTGGTTGTTTGGTGTAAAACCCTGTGAATAGCTAGAATGAATAAAATAAAAGGCATACCACACCCTTGTCTCACCCGTCTTCACTTGGAAAGATATATGTGCATTCAAAGTTGTTGTAGAATGCCTTAATCAGGTTGATGCTGGATGATACTATTTGAATGTGTTATTTTACATAGGCTGTCTCTATGTAGGCTGTCAAAAGCCTTTTTCAAAATCAATGAAGTATAAAGGTGTCTTTGTCACTCAGTTCATTGTTCTATGACGTTACGTACTTATACAAAACTGATCAGTACAATCTTTCCCCTTCCCAAATCCTGCTGTTCTTTCCTAAGCGTATAGAGTCGATAGCTTCTAAAATGATTTTAGCAATGACCTGACTTATTAAGACACTGTTATCAGATATTTCGACCTCTGAGATAAGCGGTGGTAACTTGCACGACTAGCACTGGTAATCTTGATATGGTTATAGGCCCAGAGTGTCAATTTATAGATTGTTTACTTGGGCTATATGTAAAACTAGTACACTTATACTTAATATAAAAGTAGTAAACAACAATACAAAGATATGAATTAATAGCATTATAAAAATGGCTTATATTGCTAAATAGTTTTAAAACAAGGTGTAAAAAATAGTGTTTAAACAAGATAAACTACTAAGTCAAAAATCGTAATTACCAGAAAGTTATCTCGTTATTACGAGAAAATTATCTCGTTATTGAAAGAAAGCTATCTCGTAATTACGAGATAAGTATGGTCCTCATAATTTTTTGTAAAAACAACAAAGTTTTCTCGTATTTAAGAAATAATCATCTCGTTTTTATGAGATAGTTATCTCCTTATTAAGATATAAATATATCGTAATTTTTTCATTTGTGACACTATTAGGCTTTCGTACAAAATCCGATTTATAGACGAATTATCGTTTTCCGTAATCTAATCTGTTCCAAATCTACAATAATGAGATTAGAGACATTGAAAGATAATAAAGCAGCAGGGTATACAATTTAGTCTGAATATGACGAATTTCTTGTCATTTTTTAACGAATTGATAGTAGGCCATTATGATATATCATGCAACTGAGAAGATCTATGATTATGTTCATGACTACGTTTTCGCCTCTGAATCTCATCAAAAAGGCCCATCTTAAAACAGGTCTGGAGGGACCTCGATGGCCGAGTGGCTAAGGTAGTTCGTCTACTATTGATCACGTGGTCTGTCAACACTGAGGTTGCGGGTTCGAGTCTCTCTGCGGGCACTTGATTCAATCTTAATTGACCAGGATTGCCAGTTTTCCTACCGAAAGTTAGGTCGGTGGTTTTGTTCGGGTACTCCTGCTTCCTCCCCAATAAAATCTGGACGCCATGATATAGCTGAAAAATTGCTAAAGGTGACATTAAACACCATTCAAACAAACAAGCAAACAAACAATAACCCAGGAGTGGAAAGGTTTATAGTGCGTCAATCGAGAATCAAGAAATACACACAAAAGCAAAGGAAACCTGGACCAAGGATCAATGCAGGACATAATAGACTGTGTCAAGAAAAACAACAGTAAGAAATGGTATCAGCAAAAGAACTGACAAGTACAAAACAAGGAAGCAACTTCAAAATACATGTAAGAGATAAAGATGACAACTTTATAAAAGACCAAGACATTTTGCAGAGGTGGACAGAATGCTGCTGAGACTTGTACAAACATACAACCACATGGGATCAAAACATATTTGTACAGCCCATTAGTAACAATTACAGACAGCTATCGAATACCCTGATAAAACGTAGGACCTCAAGTTGTATGTATGCTTATATGTACGTTATTGTTGTAACATCTTTTCTGAATTAATATTGTTTACACTAAAACGTAGGACAAGCTCTGCCTAATAATAACCCCCTCCCACACCACCACCATCCCCCAAAAAAAACCAAACAAAAACAAACAAACATACACATACAGCAAAAAAACTGTTAACATACGGCGATATCAGAACTATCGCACTATCAGCTTTCATCCAAGCAACGTCATGTTGAAAAATCCAATAACCGGACTGAAGCCACAGACAAATTATTGCCGAATAACAAGCAGGCTTCAGACAAGAGCGCAGCTGAACAAAGCGTTGTTCAATCTATTGTATTGTATTGTAGCAAGATTAAAGAAAACATCTGACAGGGTATGGTGAGCTGCCTTTTTTGTCGACAATGGAGTAGTACATTAAAGTAACAAAGAGACTGTATGACAGTGCTGTCTACTTTAACGGCAGCATCGGGTACTGGTTGTGGATGAGAGCTGGCCCCAGTGCCATAAAACCTTTCTGAGTAAAAATATTTTGCTCAGCATTAGAATTTTCTCAATTACCATGACAACAAAGGAAAGGGAAAGATTTGATTGGATGAAATTGAGAATAACAGAATTCTCAGCTGAGAAAATGTTTATGGCGCTGGGCCCGGAAGTCATTGCAAGCAAGGCTCCTTGAACAAAATCATGACTGACGCTTAGGGAGAACACAAAAGAAGTGTCAGTATCGGAGGCAGGACAATAAATCGCAAACGACAAAACCGATGGCCTTGAAGGAAAAGTAGAAGGTGCAAATAGTTTGGTAAAATGCCCGTATAAAACAGCCATTGAAAAGAGCATGGGTTGTCAATGCCGGAAATACTAAACTTATTAAGTAAACAGTACAGATCTTCAAATACCTTGTAGCCATTGTGACAAATGAAGGATCAAAAGCCGTAATGTTGTCTTGTATAGTTAAAACTTGTAACTGCGTCGCTAGCAAAAGTGGAGACAGACTGAAATTACCGAAACATTACATCAGACTTCTTAATATTACTGTATGCGAGCGAGTCGCGGACTGAATCAGATTTCGAGAGTATGGGTAGTCCGAGAATCCTCTGCCATCCAACGCTTTTTTTTTTGCGTGGGACCCCCCACACAAAAAAAAAAGCGTTGGACGGCAGAGGATTCTCGGACTAGAGAGAAGAATACAGTCTACGAAAATTTTATTCTTTCGAAAGTGCTTGGCATTTCATACAGATGTTACATCATGAACGAGAAGGTGAAAAACAGAATCAGACAACCATTCATATGCAGACCTACTGACCACGGTTCAGAAACCGGAAAACTGAAATGGGATCCTCGGGGCTTGTCAGGGCAGTAATATAAGGCATTCTTCAATGAAAAGAGACAGACAGACAAATAGATGGGAGATGAAATCAGAGAACATAGACGCGGTTGTAAGAAGCTGATTGCCAATTCATCAGTGCTTTCCCCAGTCATCACGACTAAGGGACAATATATATAGGTGTTCATTTAAACAACCAACTAACGTTGGAATGTTATCGGAGTTGGAAAGAACCCAATTATGTTATGATCCCACAACATATAAAATAGAAAAAGTACGGTACCAGGGTAATCGATGGGTACCTCTGTTCCTCGGGATATACATGTATGATTATGTGGAGAATTAATATCGTTTCACTATATCAGACTAAAGTGATAGCAATCATATAATTAAAAAGAAAATTAAAATTTCGCCCAAATTTTCTGAATCCGTTTATTCAAAGGACAATTTATCTATCTTATGACCGCAGTAAGCTCGTGAACAGCTGCATGCAAATTTATTTATATAAATGGTAAGTGAGGCTTTCATAATGTCTTAGAAACTATGAGAACCATATGCGAAATCTGTATTTAATACTTTGAATTGCACAATTCTTTGATCAACTTTCTTATGTGTATGCTACGGCCATAAAACATGTTCGTATCTAACAACATGTATGCTTTCACTTGCTCCCCCTTTTTGTTATTGGTCGAACGCAGCTACCAATAACAAAAAAAAAAGGGGGGGAGGGTAAGTGAAAGATTTAATTTTAATTATATTGAGATTTTAATTTTAGCTTAAATTAATTAAGAAACTATATATATAATGATTCAATTATAATAATTATGCAGGTCACAGCCTTTGTAAGTTGATATAAAAAAATTGTCTTTTATTCCATGTTGGTATTTTTAATAGTTGCCTAAATCAGGAACCAGTATAAATCAAGTTTTACAAGTTATACAAGTCGCAGTCTAAATGCATAAATGTATATGAAAAATCACCCCCTTAGCTGTATGTTACGTAACTTATGTTAATTATGCTCCATTAGAGTCTAATTTGGAAATAGTACTATATTTTGTTTTGGATTATAAACACTCACAAGTCAAGGTGCACTGTTAGTACTTTTATCGTCATCACTTGTAGGATTTTCTAACTGTAATATTTCTAAAATATGTTAAAAATCAAATGTCCTTCTGTGCGGACTAGTATAATTTGATTTATACCTGTTCAGTGTAAACACGTGGTAAGTATTTACAATTATGAGGGGGTTTCCATAATGACGTCAACTGTGACGTCAAAAATACTATTTATAGAAAAATGGCTGCCTTAATATCGATGAGATGAAGAAAAGACTGGAATTATAAACCGATTACTTGAAATTTACTATTCATGGGTTGATATGAATTTTAAGAAATGTAGGTAGTTGATATTTTCATTAATTTAAAAAAGGATTTGTTTTAAGCATTTTCCTTTTCATAAATGAGCAAATGTGGAAAGACACATTCTCGTCGGCTCTTTTGTGACGAGGTGGTGACTGAATATGTTTTACTCACTAGTTTTACCTGGTTGCCAATATCAATTGAAGCATGGCGTTATGGATCCTTTTCCTTTTGTATTCCCAACGTTTCAGTTTCTCATATATTCATAAATGCTGAAAGTTTGTTGTGACATGCAAATGTCAATCAAATGGTCGCATATGTTCAGAAATCTCGGCCTAAATGAAAGCATGCAGTTACAGGTTATGGTACGAAATAACAGTCATTACCTTAACCTTCCCAATTTCATTCAATTATACCCTATTCAAATTTTAATTGCAATATAAACAGATGGACACAATTGGACAAAAATTGCTAAAACACCATTCTAACAAAATCATCAAGCATACACTCTTACGGGTGCAGGTCAACTCGTACCTCGACCAACTCGTACCCTACCAACTCGTACCTTTACCAACTCGTACCTTTGCATTTAATATAGTAAATTTAGTACGTTATTAAAAATAATAATAAAAATATATGTTGTATATTAGATAACAAATATTTTTAAATATTTGACTCATTTTTACAAATATTTTGCAGTTTGCGAACAGATTACGCTTTTTAAACAATTAATTACAAAGAAAAGGATCCAATTATTATTTTTAATTGTCCTATAATCACAACCGCATATTTTTCTTGTGTACTTTATAATTTCAAGTTTTTACTCAAAAAAATACAAAGCCACACAACTGTAAAAACTGGCCTGAGAGATCAAAGTTAAAAGTAAAGACAACAAATATTTTCCATAAACAATGAAATTAAATGCGATGACAATATAAAATCAAAGAGCAATTTATGAAAATTTTAATTTACCATGGACTCTTCGTGTGTAATATGTTCGCGTTCAGTTCTTGCGACAGCATCCATTAATCATCAACACACTTTCCTGTGACTTTTGCAGTTCATTGACTCACAGAACATGCACTGGTCAGCCAGCCTACCGACAAGATGATAGTATTTTTAAGTACATCAGAAAGCTGATGGCATTGCCGTTCCTGCCAGCCGAGCACATTCGTCCATCATTTACGAAGCTTAAAGGACTTAAGACTGATCCAGTCAAGCAACTTGTGAAGTATATAGAAGAAACATGGGTGATTAGTAATGTTTGGCCTTTGGAATCATGGACAGTTTACAGACAACCAACCAGGACGAACAACGATGTTGAAGGGTGACATCGTCGAATAAATAAGAGATCCGGTGATGAGAAGAAGCCGTTTCACTTGCTACTTCCAAAACTACAAGAAGAAGCTGCTCTTCTACCAACACAGCTGAAAATGATCACAGAATCTAAACTTAGTCGGCAGCAGAGATCCACTACCAAATACATGCAAGCGGAATTTTTCAAGTTGTGGGATTCATATTCTAGCGGCCAGATCTCCGCAGCCAACTTCTGAGGCAGTGTGGTTAGTTGAATGGACCATCACAAGACGCGTAATTTATATATACAAACTTCTGATATTAAAATATATTCAATATAAATGTTTATATTGTTTAGAGACTACCAAAGACTTATTTTTAAAATATATGTCGTGTAAGATGTACTTCCTGTTTTAAACTTGTCTTATGTTTAATGGTTTTGTTGTTTGCTTTGTTTTTGTTAGTTTATTGCTGTACAATACATATAATAATAACTAATAATAAATATTAAAAGTTTATATTTTTAGTTTAACATAATTTCAGCCATTTATTATATTGTGTTCTTTTTTATTCTACCATATAATGCAAAGGTACGAGTTGGTAAAGGAACGAGTTGGTAGGGTACGAGTTGGTCGAGGTACGAGTTGACTAGTATCCCACTCTTACATGTATATATATAAAGAGCATCAGTGTATATGGATACCAAATGTAACCATATATAATCGGTACACATGATTTACAATAAGTTGTAATAATGCATGAAGCAGATGAAATCACAATGTTTGATAATCGGGCTTCTCAAATTTTTCATCATCCCTAGCAAATTCATCTTATCTGGTTCTACTAGTACAAGGGGGTGGGTATTCCTTCAATTATTTTGACAGATACAAAGCTAAGTTTCTTCTTTTCCTTTTACTGTTTAAATTAATTGACAATAAAACAATTTATTGTAAATCTTGTGTACTGATAAATGGCAATTATATACATGTGTATGGTGGCATGTGGTTGAAGCAGTAATTTACATTTGATAAATGTGCTTGATGTTCTCGATTACATCTGTTGATTATTGCCACATTATGTAGTTTTTCATTTTTTATTGGTGGAGGATGCTCGAGTACCTAGTGAAAACTTCAGCCGGAAAACTATCCATCCATATTGTCATGGTTGGAGTCAAGCACACCCTGCCTGCTGTAAGGTTCAGACAACATAATATGACAGAACATGGGTTCAGTAGCATATGACTAACTACTGTAACCACTCTGACACCCATGAAAATGGATAATCATTTCTTTATTGGGTGCAAGGACAAATAAAATTATTTATTCTGCAACTACCGCTTCAACTATACAAATACGACCCTACGAATAAAGCAAAGCTTTATTTGTAAATACACCCTCTGAAACGTAAAACGTTCCCGTACGAAGGTTATACGGACGAACCAAAAACGACATACGAACGGACGAAAAACGAACGAACGCTCTTATCGTCCAGACGAACCATTTAAATATTAACCAATCGGAGACAAGCTATACGCTTCAATCGTTCGTATGTGGGAAACGAATGGAGACGCCTATATCGTGCTTTGTAAAAATCAAGAAACGTTTGATCATTTTATTAAATAAAATCTTGAGAATCAAGCTGGTTTATCGTAAAAACAAATAAAAAATTGAAAAGGAATAAATAATAAAATAATTATACTTTATTTTCATTAAATCATCATTTAAATGATTTGTGACAGCTCAAACAGGTAATACACACATAAAAAACGTGACAACATAACAAGCCTACGAGAAAATTTGTGGAGTTGAGTATTTTTTTTAAATATTCATGTTCGTGATTTGGGCTAAACATGGAAATGTTTTAATAATGGACCTATAAATATTTTTTATCACAGTGTAAAAAGAAACAAGCTTACAATCGTCCATTTTATTTTGATTACTAACAGTAATTATTATACACATTCCCGAGAAAGCTTTTATAATTAATCTTTTTTGCATATAATGAAATGTACTAATCCAACTGTATATTTATTATGTGTTATATATTTGTTAAACCTTATAGTTTCATAAATTAATAGGTAATTTATTAAACAAATTCTCTATTGGAAAATGTTCATCAAGGCGGCCCGGTGTTCAAATAACACATTTAAAATCACATTTGTAATACCACTCCCGAGACCTTTGCAAGAATATTAAAAACCATATTTAACATAAAAAAACTGCTGAGACCTTCGAGATACAATTAAAAACTAAATTAAACATATAAAATCACTCCTGATACATAAGAAATGCAATCAAAAACCATAATACAAATATAAAATCAATCCTGAGACCTTAGCTATGCAATTAAAAACCATATAACACATACAATTTCACTACTGAGACCTTAGCAATACAATTAAAAACCATATTTCACATACAAAATCACCCCTGAGACCCTAGCAATACAATTAAAAACCATATTTCACATACAAAATCACTCCTGAGACCCTAACAATACAATTAAAAACTATATTTCTCATATAAAATCACCCCTGAGACCTTTGCAATACAATTAAAAACCATATTTCACATATAAAATCACTCCTGAGACATTTGCGATACAATTAAAAACCATATTACACATATAAAATCACTCCCGAGACCTTTGCGATACAATTAAAAACCATATTACATATATAAAATCACTCCTAAGACCCTAGCAATACAATTAAAAACCATATTTCACATGCAAAATCACTCCTGAGACCTTTGTGATACAATTAAAACCAATATTTCACACACAAAATCACTCCTGAGACCTTTGCAATACAGTTAAAAACCATATTTCACATACAATTTCACTCCTGAGACCTTTGCAATACAATTAAAAACCATATTTCACATGCAAAATCACTCCTGAGACTTTTGCAATACAATTAAAAACCAAATTTCACATGCAAAATCACTCCTGAGACTTTTGCAATACAATTAAAAACCATATTTCACATACAAAATCACTCCTGAGACCCTAGCAATACAATTACAAACTATATAACACATATAAAGTCAATCCTGAGAACTTTGCGATACAATTAAAAACCATATTTCACATATAAAATCACTCCTGAGACCTTTGCGCTACAATTAAAAACCATATTACACATATAAAATCACTCCTCAGACCTTTGCGATACAATTAAAAACCATATTACATGTATAAAATCACTCCTGAGACCCTAGCAATGCAATTAAAAACCATATTTTACATGCAAAATGACTTCTGAGACCTTTGCGATACAATTGAAACCAATATTTTACATACAAAATCACTCCTGAGACCCTAGCAATACAATTAAAAACCATATTTTACATGCAAAATGACTCCTGAGACCTTTGCGATACAATTAAAACCAATATTTCACATACAAAATCACTCCTGAGACCCTAGCAATACAATTAAAAACCATATTTCACATACAAAATCACTCCTGAGACCCTAGCTATACAATTAAAAACTATATTACACATATAAAATCACTCCTGAGACCTTTGCGATACAATAAAAAACCATATTTCACAGACAAAATCACTTCTGAGACCTTACAAGATGCAATATTAAACCATAGCATACTATAATTAACTTCTTTGACCTAACAAAGAGATGCTAAATCAGTCATGAGACATTATGTATGCAATTTAAAACCTAGATTATTCAGTTTTATTAAGTTTGCTGTGTAACAGCTATTCAGCTTTTGTGACTTTAGGATAAAACATACATTTTTAAAAGGTTTTAGGTACTAAAATAGAAAAACTTTATATGTGTTTATAAAATTTGGAGAGTGTTGTACAAGGTTACCTGAATATCGTAGATTTACATATAACAAAATAGACGAAGAAAGTATTCCAAATTGTTTATGTTTATATTTAATTTAAAACATGTTCATGGTTTTAATGAATTTATAGTTTTAAAATAAATACAATTTATTTAACATTTTAATGTTCAATGTTCAGGTTATTTTAATTTGATAACAGAATGTGGTATTTTCTATCAGACTAACAAAGTGTAAAATATTTTCTTTTGCGAATGCTGACAAACGAATGAACCTTAATTTTTATCTGTACTGCGCATGCGGATGAACGAACGAACGGTTTTTGTCTCGCCTGCGACGAAAGTCGCTGGAGGCGAGACATATGTATGGGAATCCGGCGGCGGCGGCGGCGGCGGCGGCGGCGGCGGCGGCGGCGGCGTAAACACTTGACATCTTGCTTCATATCTTTGTAAGCCCAAGCCCTAGGTCCATCAAATTTGGTCTAGAGGTAGCTTATGATGAGTACTTGCCAGTCAGTCACCTGTCACCTGACCTTGACCTCAATTTCACGGTCCAGCGACTACGTTAAAGTTTTTGGGTTACGACAGTTCCTCTGTAACTACGCATGGTAGGATGACAATATTTGGTGTATAGGCTGCTGATGACTAGTACATGACTGTCTGGTAGGTGTCACCTGACCTTGACCTCAATTTCACGGTCCAGCGACTATGTTAAAGTTTTTGGGTTACGACAGTTCCTCTGTAACTACGCATGGTAGGATGACAATATTTGGTGTATAGGTTGCTGATGACTAGTACATGACTGTCTGGTAGGTGTCACCTGACCTTGACCTCAATTTCACGGTCCAGCGACTACGTTAAAGTTTTTGGGTTACAACAGTTCCTCTGTAACTACGCATGGTAGGATGACAATATTTGGTGTATAGGTTGCTGATGACTAGTACATGACTGTCTGGTAGGTGTCACCTGACCTTGACCTCAATTTCACGGTCCAGCGACTACGTTAAAGTTTTTGGGTTACAACAGTTCCTCTGTAACTACGCATGGTAGGATGACAATATTTGGTGTATAGGTTGCTGATGACTAGTACATGACTGTCTGGTAGGTGTCACCTGACCTTGACCTCAATTTCACGGTCCAGTGACTACGTTAAAGTTTTTGGGTTATGACAGTTCCTCTGTAACTACACATGGTATGATGACAATATTTGGTGTATAGGTTGCTGATGACTAGTACATGACTGTCTGGTAGGTGTCACCTGACCTTGACCTCAATTTCACGGTCCAGCGACTACGTTAAAGTTTTTGGGTTACGACAGTTCCTCTGTAACTACACATGGTAGGATGACAATATTTGGTATATAGGTTGCTGATGATTAGTACATGACTGTCTGGTAGGTGCCATTTGACCTTGACCTCAATTTCACGGTCCAGTGACTACGTTAAAGTTTTTAGGTTACTGCTGTTCCCCTGTAACCAAGCATGGTAGGATGACAATATTTGGTATATAGGTTGCTGATGAATAGTAAATGATTGTCTGGAAGATGTCAGGAGGCATCGGCACGTTTTTCAACGGATGGTTCGAGCATAGAGGAGATGAGGGATTTCAAGGTTTCACTGGCGTTTTCGGGGAAGAAGAGGGTATTGGAGAGTTGAACCGCTACCATTTCGGATGCATCAGCGTCAGAGAATGGGAATCCACCAAAGAGCAAAGCGTAAAGCACGACTCCCATGGCCCACATATCGGCTTTCATAGGGTTGTATTCCAATCCTTGAATGACTTCTGGGGCAGCGTATGGGAGGGTTCCGCAGAATTCTTGGGATTCGGCGACAATGTCCGAGAATTTGGCGAATCCAAAGTCGGCCAGTTTGGCAGATCCGTTGGACAATAAAATGTTTTCCAATTTAATGTCAGAGTGGGCGACTTGGTTTTTGTGGCAGTAGACAATAGCTTTAAGAATCTGGACAAAGACCGAAAGGGCAACTTCCATTGACATTAGACCGTTTTTCATGATGTATTCAAAGACATCGCATTCAGCACATTCCATGATGACGAATGCAAATTCTTCGGCTTCAATAATTTCATAAACTTGAACAATGTTTTCGTGTTTAAGACTACAGAAGGATTTAAATTCTACAGAGGATTTTGGGACCTTTTTAATTACTACTGGTCCGTAAACTTTGCTTTCAGCGGAGAAAACTTCTTTGGTTAAGGCATTTACGTTGTAGAATTGGTTTGTTAAAAATTCCATAGTTAAAATGAGCGAGGAGTTTGTAATTGAGATGAAACCTACCACTTTAACCTAGGGTTTATATAGTGATGGAGCTGTTGAGACCTAAACCATTTTACAATCACATGTGGTAAACAGGTTAGCCAACTTTCATACCATGTCGTCAATTCCTTTAAATATTAATTATCTTACCTTCTAGTAATGGACTAATCCAACGATATGAAAACCGAAAGGAGAAATGTCGAGTTTATCGTAGCAGCTTCTGACCGGTTTACCATAGGGATGAACCAAATGAACGCAGTAGAAAAGGCAATTAGGTATTTGTTTACCGTAACGTATAAAAGTTTGTTTTTATGTTTACCGTAACACTCTGGACCAAAGCAAAAGGGTTTAAAAAATTTAAAAAATAATTTAACAGAATGTTTACCGTACGGCTTTTACTTGTACAAAAAAAGTTTCATACGTTACGGCAAACAAATACTATTACTATTAGTAAGACGAACATCATCGAGTGATGACGAATCGAAATCGGAATTCGATGTACTATTAAAATGTATTGGCGTAGTTTAGCGTTTCCAGTTTCACTGACAAAGTTCCAACGAATTCGCTGGAATTTAGATCAGAGCAAGGAGAACGGAGGAGGCATCGGCACGTTTTTCAACGGATGGTTCAAGCATAGAGGAGATAAGGGATTTCAAGGTTTCACTGGCGTTTTCGGGGAAGAAGAGGGTATTGGAGAGTTGAACCGCTACCATTTCGGATGCATCAGCGTCAGAGAATGGGAATCCACCAAAGAGCAAAGCGTAAAGCACGACTCCCATGGCCCACATATCGGCTTTCATAGGGTTGTATTCCAATCCTTGAATGACTTCTGGGGCAGCGTATGGGAGGGTTCCGCAGAATTCTTGGGATTCGGCGACAATGTCCGAGAATTTGGCGAATCCAAAGTCGGCCAGTTTGGCAGATCCGTTGGACAATAAAATGTTTTCCAATTTAATGTCAGAGTGGGCGACTTGGTTTTTGTGGCAGTAGACAATAGCTTTAAGAATCTGGACAAAGACCGAAAGGGCAACTTCCATTGACATTAGACCGTTGTTCATGATGTATTCAAAGACATCGCATTCAGCACATTCCATGATGACGAATGCAAATTCTTCGGCTTCAATAATTTCATAAACTTGAACAATGTTTTCGTGTTTAAGACTACAGAAGGATTTAAATTCTACAGAGGATTTTGGGACCTTTTTAATTACTACTGGTCCGTAAACTTTGCTTTCAGCGGAGAAAACTTCTTTGGTTAAGGCATTTACGTTGTAGAATTGGTTTGTTAAAAATTCCATAGTTAAAATGAGCGAGGAGTTTGTAATTGAGATGAAACCTACCACTTTAACCTAGGGTTTATATAGTGATGGAGCTGTTGAGACCTAAACCATTTTACAATCACATGTGGTAAACAGGTTAGCCAACTTTCATACCATGTCGTCAATTCCTTTAAATATTAATTATCTTACCTTCTAGTAATGGACTAATCCAACGATATGAAAACCGAAAGGAGAAATGTCGAGTTTATCGTAGCGGCTTCTGACCGGTTTACCATAGGGATGAACCAAATGAACGCAGTAGAAAAGGCAATTAGGTATTTGTTTACCGTAACGTATAAAAGTTTGTTTTTATGTTTACCGTAACACTCTGGACCAAAGCAAAAGGGTTTAAAAAATTTAAAAAATAATTTAACAGAATGTTTACCGTACGGCTTTTACTTGTACAAAAAAAGTTTCATACGTTACGCCAAACAAATACTATTACTATTAGTAAGACGAACATCATCGAGTGATGACGAATCGAAATCGGAATTCGATGTACTATTAAAATGTATTGGCGTAGTTTAGCGTTTCCAGTTTCACTGACAAAGTTCCAACGAATTCGCTGGAATTTAGATCAGAGCAAGGAGAACGGAGGAGGCATCGGCACGTTTTTCAACGGATGGTTCGAGCATAGAGGAGATGAGGGATTTCAAGGTTTCACTGGCGTACGCAGTAGAAAAGGCAATTAGGTATTTGTTTACCGTAACGTATAAAAGTTTGTTTTTATGTTTACCGTAACACTCTGGACCAAAGCAAAAGGGTTTAAAAAATTTAAAAAATAATTTAACAGAATGTTTACCGTACGGCTTTTACTTGTACAAAAAAAGTTTCATACGTTACGGCAAACAAATACTATTACTATTAGTAAGACGAACATCATCGAGTGATGACGAATCGAAATCGGAATTCGATGTACTATTAAAATGTATTGGCGTAGTTTAGCGTTTCCAGTTTCACTGACAAAGTTCCAACGAATTCGCTGGAATTTAGATCAGAGCAAGGAGAACGGAGGAGGCATCGGCACGTTTTTCAACGGATGGTTCGAGCATAGAGGAGATGAGGGATTTCAAGGTTTCACTGGCGTTTTCGGGGAAGAAGAGGGTATTGGAGAGTTGAACCGCTACCATTTCGGATGCATCAGCGTCAGAGAATGGGAATCCACCAAAGAGCAAAGCGTAAAGCACGACTCCCATGGCCCACATATCGGCTTTCATAGGGTTGTATTCCAATCCTTGAATGACTTCTGGGGCAGCGTATGGGAGGGTTCCGCAGAATTCTTGGGATTCGGCGACAATGTCCGAGAATTTGGCGAATCCAAAGTCGGCCAGTTTGGCAGATCCGTTGGACAATAAAATGTTTTCCAATTTAATGTCAGAGTGGGCGACTTGGTTTTTGTGGCAGTAGACAATAGCTTTAAGAATCTGGACAAAGACCGAAAGGGCAACTTCCATTGACATTAGACCGTTGTTCATGATGTATTCAAAGACATCGCATTCAGCACATTCCATGATGACGAATGCAAATTCTTCGGCTTCAATAATTTCATAAACTTGAACAATGTTTTCGTGTTTAAGACTACAGAAGGATTTAAATTCTACAGAGGATTTTGGGACCTTTTTAATTACTACTGGTCCGTAAACTTTGCTTTCAGCGGAGAAAACTTCTTTGGTTAAGGCATTTACGTTGTAGAATTGGTTTGTTAAAAATTCCATAGTTAAAATGAGCGAGGAGTTTGTAATTGAGATGAAACCTACCACTTTAACCTAGGGTTTATATAGTGATGGAGCTGTTGAGACCTAAACCATTTTACAATCACATGTGGTAAACAGGTTAGCCAACTTTCATACCATGTCGTCAATTCCTTTAAATATTAATTATCTTACCTTCTAGTAATGGACTAATCCAACGATATGAAAACCGAAAGGAGAAATGTCGAGTTTATCGTAGCAGCTTCTGACCGGTTTACCATAGGGATGAACCAAATGAACGCAGTAGAAAAGGCAATTAGGTATTTGTTTACCGTAACGTATAAAAGTTTGTTTTTATGTTTACCGTAACACTCTGGACCAAAGCAAAAGGGTTTAAAAAATTTAAAAAATAATTTAACAGAATGTTTACCGTACGGCTTTTACTTGTACAAAAAAAGTTTCATACGTTACGGCAAACAAATACTATTACTATTAGTAAGACGAACATCATCGAGTGATGACGAATCGAAATCGGAATTCGATGTACTATTAAAATGTATTGGCGTAGTTTAGCGTTTCCAGTTTCACTGACAAAGTTCCAACGAATTCGCTGGAATTTAGATCAGAGCAAGGAGAACGGAGGAGGCATCGGCACGTTTTTCAACGGATGGTTCGAGCATAGAGGAGATGAGGGATTTCAAGGTTTCACTGGCGTTTTCGGGGAAGAAGAGGGTATTGGAGAGTTGAACCGCTACCATTTCGGATGCATCAGCGTCAGATAATGGGAATCCACCAAAGAGCAAAGCGTAAAGCACGACTCCCATGGCCCACATATCGGCTTTCATAGGGTTGTATTCCAATCCTTGAATGACTTCTGGGGCAGCGTATGGGAGGGTTCCGCAGAATTCTTGGGATTCGGCGACAATGTCCGAGAATTTGGCGAATCCAAAGTCGGCCAGTTTGGCAGATCCGTTGGACAATAAAATGTTTTCCAATTTAATGTCAGAGTGGGCGACTTGGTTTTTGTGGCAGTAGACAATAGCTTTAAGAATCTGGACAAAGACCGAAAGGGCAACTTCCATTGACATTAGACCGTTGTTCATGATGTATTCAAAGACATCGCATTCAGCACATTCCATGATGACGAATGCAAATTCTTCGGCTTCAATAATTTCATAAACTTGAACAATGTTTTCGTGTTTAAGACTACAGAAGGATTTAAATTCTACAGAGTTTTTGGGACCTTTTTAATTACTACTGGTCCGTAAACTTTGCTTTCAGCGGAGAAAACTTCTTTGGTTAAGGCATTTACGTTGTAGAATTGGTTTGTTAAAAATTCCATAGTTAAAATGAGCGAGGACTTTGTAATTGAGATGAAACCTACCACTTTAACCTAGGGTTTATATAGTGAT